>BLSH010404920.1:2165017-2177276 GCA_018402905.1 Glandirana rugosa
AACTCAAAGCAGCGGTATGTGAAATCTCTAATTTCTGCTATCTGTCCTCAGAGCAACAGCACAGACAGCAGTAGTAAAGTAATCTATCTCAGGATGCAGGATCAGGTCTTAAAATGGCTAAAATCTGTCCCTCACGCCGTCAGCTTCCTTTCCCTATACTAACCCAAGGAGCATGTGACTGCAGCACTGTGACTCCAGCTTATAAAGAGGCTGGGTCACATGATGCACCGGCCAATCACAGCCATGCCATTAGTAGGCATGGCTGTGATGGCTTCTAAGGGCAAACCAGTGAAACGCTTGTTGATTGGCTGCCCTGCAGCTTCTCAACACGTGGAGTAAAATAGCAGAACCCCGGACCGAACCCGAACGATTTTTGAAATGTCCGGGTCCGGGTCCGTGCCACGGACACCCAAAAGTTCGGTACGGACCCGAACGTTACAGTCCGGGTTCGCTCAACACTAAATAGGATATTGATAATATTGGTTATATTTATATGTACAGAATCAGATTTGAGGTAATATCACCAGCACGTTGTGTATCTCAAAGAACAACTTGTGGAGCTCTGGAAGAACAGCTTGCATCAGAATGGAAAGTCTATGCCTTGGATCTATGTGTAAACTAAACATGATTACTGTGTCTTTTTCAGGTGTACGTCTTGACAGAGTTCGTGGAGGCCGACAGAAGTACAAACGCAGGATAGATGCAGAGAACAGCCCGTATCTAAATCCTCAACTTGTCCAGCCAGCCAAAAAGCCATGTAAGTACTCTGTCTCTGTGCATGCAATACTTCATGGAAAAACAGATTGGGTGGAGCTGAATAATTTCCCTTTAGACCCTCTGGACCAGAGGTGGACATAATTAGGCAGCAGTCATATTTTGTTAGGTGAAGCTGGAAATCTCTGTTCTGCAGGAATAAATGTTCCTAGTATACTCACTTGTCACCAACCTGTTAGTTTTAGACATACTGTAAGGGTGATGAGGTTTATTCTAGCAGAAGATTGACAGGTACACGATGTCCCTGTTTATATTTTCATACTAAATGTATTATATCCTGTCTATAGTTAAGGTTAACCTAAAGTATAACAGATGGAAATAAATTCAGTGCTGATCTAATAGGCTCTAGTCAATATAAGGCTGCTCAACACTTAAAGCGGTAGTAAACCCATCCATTTAACAGTTTAAAAAACAGTTTGATTTCCGGCATGTGCAGGAAATGTAACACTCCTATTGGTTGTGCTCTAAACCAAACTGTCAAACCATCCAATGGCTAGTGTCATAGCTGATCACATGTGCAGCATCATGGCAGTTGTAGATTAAACAGAGGCCAAGATGGCAGCTTCCTTGGCTGAAAATGATAGGAGGGTTTACTACCACTTTAAGGTAAATTTTCAAACCCAAACATGTAATTGATAATAGAATGTGGAGCACCTAAGCATAAGAACATAAGGTGCATGAAACACATATAAAAACTGCAACAAAGTCCTTATATAATAATCCGGATTCCTGCCCTCCAGCTTCACAAACAAGTATTGCAAAAATAACACATCTTCAGGGCTAAGATCCACTCAGGTACATAAAATATGGGAAAGCCACCGTGAAGGCAAGGTGCATCTAAGATTTCAGCAACAGGTGACACTAGTGCTGCCCACCACCGATGACACCAGCTTCTCACCTCACTGATTGGTCGAATTGGTCGTCCCAGAGGTCACATCACTTAGTATAGACATCCAGTCTTCTATCTTCCACAGAGACTTATGCAATAGCACCTCAATCCAGGTGCCTGGAATAAAAGCGTGGATAAAATCGTGGATACAATCTGACTGACGTCCCAGTAACCTAAAGTATAGTAAAAAAAATATATCTAAACCTTTATTAAACAGTCAAAAACATAATTGGAATGCTACTTTGGTGTAGACTCAGGTCACGTTACTTATACTGAGGCGTTGGTCACAAAGTCTGTTTCAGTGGGGAAGATCTTGGGGGGGGGGGGCATCAGAACACTAGCTGACTAGCTCTCCGAAGATCCTACAGCTGAAAACTCCTTGGCATAGGTCATGCCAGCAACACAGGGTTTCCAGTCTTAAATGACGCAGGAAATGCATACTTGCAAAAGAAGAGCATGGATAGTAACTTCTCCTGTGACCACATTGCCAAACACTGCTCTGCTCATGAGAAATTATTCCCCAAACTGATACTTTTGGTAGCATTGATTTCCTGGGTCTCCCACAGCTCTTACTGTTTCCTACTGGTGACCTCCATGGATTTTTTAAGCAAGTTTCACCTTAGCAGCTCAAAGAGATTCAAAGAAAGCTCTTGGCCTTTACCTAATGGTGGCATTGATTTGGTAAATGGTCTCTGAATCGGAGAAAGGGTGCTTCCATCAAAGGCTTCTGAGACAGGTCTTTATCTTCTAGCAGCATCCCTATTACAAAGAACACATACAGTATATTACAACTGTAAGTACTATTTTATTAAAATTCCTGCTTAAACATTACACCAGCAATGGTTCACTTTGTCATTTTAATAGCCAGTACCAGAATCCCACAAAATCTATTCCCCTCTGTACCAAAAAGGGGTGAGTTCCAAATTCTGTAGGGCTGGAAGCACACACAAAACTCCTAAGCCCCAGCTATTATGAACATAACAGATTTTAAACTGTATGCAAAAGGACATTTTAGCTTTATCAAAGAAAAAACAACCAGTTTTACATAACATTAAGGCTTAAGTGAACATATGGCATGGATTCCCTTTGCCTTTCCAAAAAACATTATGCTGATTATACCTTCAATTGTCCAATCTGGCATCCGGCGCTGCGTTTGACTAAGCTGTTCCACCATTCTGTAAATACATTTTAGGGTTGCATTAAGCAGATTTGATGCATTATAATGAAAACTTTCCGATAATACTATAAAATGTAATAAACCGTAATGCTTAATTTCATTAGGGGCGTTTAATTTCGTTGGATTTCATGATGCAGAGATTACCCTCTTTTTTTTTTTTTTCTGTTGAGTTTTGTCATTGTTGTTGGTGTCATGTATGAAAAAAGTGATTAAAAGCAAGGCGGGCAGTCGTCTCTGATGTCCGTGTTTTGGAAGTTGAGATTACCGTGGAGCAGTGTGTTACAATAGCATTTAAGGAGATAACTACTCCAATTTCACTAAGCTGTACTTGATGAAGATAAACCAGGCATTTGTCAAACCATTATTGAAGCAAACCTAACTAATTATCTGTCTATATATTGTAAACACGGTCTGATCTTAGTTATGTTGAATCATGCAATCGGTGCACTATAGTAACCAGGCTCTCAGTATTCCTGCTGAGCACTTATTGCTATGTTTTATATCACATGAGTCAAGAGGCAATTCACAAACCATTACTGAAGCAAACCTATCACACTTTTTTTGCCCAGTTTTAAACATCTTCTAAACATGATATGATATTAAGCTTATGTTGTAACCAGGCTCTCAGTATTCCTGCAGAACACTTCTAGCTGTGTTTTATGTCAAATGAGCTAGACAGGCAACTCACAAACCATTATGACACAAACTTATTTCCTTTCCAGCCACTAAACATTTTGTAAAAATGATCTGATATATATACCTTATGTTGAAACACGCATTTGGTGCACTATAGTAACCAGGCTCTCAGTACTCCTGCTAAACACTTCTAGCTATGTTTTATGTCAAATTAGTCAGATATCCAACTCACAAGGCATTACTGAAGCAAACCCATCAAATGTCCTAGTTCTAAACATCTCTAATATGAATCTTATATAGATACATGCAACTAGTGCACTATAGTAACCAGGCTCTCAGTATTCCTGCTGAACACTTGGAGCTATGTTTTATGCCACGAGTCGAGAGGCAATGCACAAACTATTAATGGAGACCCAAACTATCTGGGTTTTTGCCCAGTTATAAACATTGTGTAAACATGATCTGATATAATTTTAAATTGAAACATACAACTGATGCACTATTGTAACCAGGCTCTCAGTATTCCTGCAGAGCACTTCTAGCTGTGTTTTATGTCAAATGAGCTAGACAGGCAACTCACAAACCATTATGACACAAACCTATAAAATGATGTTTTTTTTGCCAGGCTCTAAACATATTAGAAAAATGATCTAATAAATATATATCTTAAGTTGAAACATGCAACTGATGCACTATAGTAACCAGGCTCTCAGCACTCCTACTGAACACTTCTAGCTATTTTATGTCAATTGAGTCAGACAGACAACTCGCTAACCATTATTACAAAAAAACGATTAAATTATCTGGGTTCTTTTGCCAGGCTCTAAACATATTGTAAACACGATCTAATATAGATCTTATGTTAAAACACACAACCGGTGCCCTATAGTAACCAGGCTCTTGGTATTCCTGCAGAAGACTTTTAGCTACATGTTATGTCAAATAAGTCAGACATCCAACTAATAAACCATTACTGAAGCAAACCCATCACATTTTTATGGTGCACAAATCAGATAGACGCTTCGCACAAATGCATAGCTCCCAACGGTCCCTGATTTGGAGGGACGGACCCTGATTTGGAGTGACGGACCCTGATTTGGAGGGACGGACCCTGATTTGGAAGGATGGACCCTGATTTCGAGGGACAGCCCCTGATTTCGAGGGACAGTCCCTGATTTAGAACAAAGTCCCTCTGTCCCTCTTTCCTCCTCATTTGTCCCTCATGTTGGTCTGATCTATATAGTTGTATATAAAATGCACTTTGTATCTTTAAAAAAGTGTTTCCCAGTTCTAAACCTTTCTTCCGATGTCTAAATTGCTGCATTTGTAAATTTCAAAAGCTAGTATAAAGAAATAGTAATGGTAAAAAAAAGCACTTGGGGGTTTAACCAATCTTTTTTTTTGTATAATTCTCCTTTAAGGGGGTGTGGCAAGGGGTGTGTCCTATGCCTCCATGCATTTGGTAATAGTTGTCCCTCGTTCCCCTCTCAAAAAGTTGGGAGCTATGCAAATGTATGCATGCTACTGTGATCCAATGGTACCATCTTTAGCTAGGCTTTGTGACCTAGGGAACACTTAATTTCCATAATATATTATAATGTTCTTTAAAGTTGGATGGCTAGAACTTCTTAAAGTATATGTAAACCCAATCACAAAAATCACATATATACGATTTTATATTTTAATATGAATTTAAAATGTGTTTTCTTTATTTTTAAATCTGCAGCATGTATTAAAATAATAACTTTTGATCCTGCCATGTATATTTTGCTAGGTTCTAAAGATACTGTAAATACAGTCTGATATACAGTATATCCTATGTTAAAATGGCAATTGGTGCGCTATAGTAACCAGGCTCTCAGTATTCCTGGTAAGCACTTTTAGATATGATTCATGTCATTTGAGTCAGACAGGCAACTCACATAAATGTTCTGCAGTATGCATGCTGTCAGTTAACCTGGCACAGAACTACAATCAGAATCAGAACAGAAATGTTGAGACCCGAAGGACCTCAAATTTGCATGTTATCTTATAATGTTTATAGAATTTGGTTGATTATAACTGATCAAAATATAGGTAAACACAATCGCTAAAATCGTATATGAACTTTAACATGATAATGTAATTTTTATTATTTTAAATATTAAAATCTGCAGGTAAATGAATATTTAGATATATCGCTAGATTATTACTTAATATAAAAGACTATCCCCTTATCTTTTAGTTAAATAAACAATGCTAAAGACCATAAAAATGAATTACAGGTATTACACAATCTTCACATTGCCTCTGCAAGCTGTCGTACCCTAGGCATGTGCCTCTTTTGCCTGCACGGCGGATATATTATGTAAACTTGACTTATCTGTGCCATCATTAATATATTTTTTTCTCTCTAATGTGCTGGGACTCAAAGATTTCCCTGCATTTTCTCAGTGATTGTTTGTGCGCAGAATAGGCACAGCAGAAAAGTGGAATTTATTGATTCCAATTAGGAAAACATTAAATAAGCCTCTCTTCCCTAGTAACAATGCTTATGGCTATTCAGTGCCCTTAATTCCAGCGGTCTGATGGTTCCATCAGCCTGAGGAGAGGTTGTGGCTTTAATCTGATGGCATATTAATAGGAAATAGTGCCTGTTGTAATGTAATGGACATCCCTGTATCCTAAAATAAATTTCACATTGCAAATTTACTTGCTAAGACATTTTCCAAGAGCATAGGACATTCACCCTGCTTGGTGCATTACCCTGAGACCGAAGGGGACCAAATGCCGCAATTTCAGATTTTGCTTGCAGCTCCACCTGCAGGTGAAACGTGGTCCTGCGGCTCCAGTTTTAAATATAATGAAGTTCTAAAAGAGGCGTGTCAGCAAATCTCTGTGTTGTACACCTATACATGGGTTGCGGGAACATCCTTGACTGCACAGTTACCCCAGACGATCGTCTATTTCACCCTACGTGTATCTCATTTCAGTAAAGATCAATCATTCACATTACAACAGCGATCATATATTTTTATTCCTGAAAAAAAGCTTCCTTTGTGAAAGACTTTGATTGTTTTAAGCTCAACTTAACAATAAATGTTCTGAATCATTTTGTGAGCTGCCTAATTATGTCATTCTCTTTTGTCTGGAAAATGAGGATTTATTGCACATTGCAGGTTCTGCTTCATTATCTGTCTGCTGTTTTCTTCACTAAGTGGGATAGCCAATTCTTCTAAAAAGAACTCATCTACGAACCAACTTGTGTAATATGTTAAAGTTATTGATATAGTTCATTAAGATATATGCAACTGTTAAATGTATAGACATATGGCAAAAGATCATGAAGGCAGGGGAAGAATTTTTATGTGCACAGCTAAAGACATTCCAGACAATACTCTGCTAAAGTACTAGATAGGATGCTATAAAATATGTGCATAGTTCTGGCTATCTGGGTGATACTAGTGGCTACGGTGATATGCACTAGTCTGCAACAAAAGGCCCTGCATGGTTGCCAACAACTTAAATAAATATTTAAAAAACACTTTGCTGCCAAAGTGGTAGTTCCAAAACATGCACTCTTTATGTTGTCACATCAAAATCACTTTTTTTTTTAAGTATGTAAATTATCAATGTTTATAATTATTAACCTCAAGCTCGGTTTTTCTTTAACAAGGAGGAACCATTAGAATAACTTTCAGGCCTATTGGAAACCCTGCTAGTAATTTCCAGGAATAATAACAAAAAATATGAATGACATAGTTATGATAATAATAATGGGCAGAAAAAAGTGAAAAGTGTAGAGTTCCTTCACATTGGTGATTAGTCAAGTGCCCCCTTATTCATTCATGGTCAGTAGAGGAGGATCCCCTTATGTTAGTAGTCATTGGGAGAAGGCCCCCCTTATGTTAGTAGTCATTGGGAGAAGGGCCCACTTATGTTAGTAGTCATTTGGAGAAGGGCCCCCTTATGCTAGTAGTCATTGGGAGAAGGGCCCCCTTATGTTAGTAGTCATTGGGAGAAGGGCCCCCTTATGTTAGTAGTCATTGGGAGAAGGGCCCCCTTATGTTAGTAGTCATTTGGAGAAGGCCCCCCTTATGTTAGTAATCATTGGAAGAAGGGCCCCCTTATGCTAGTAGTCATTGGGAGAAGGGCCCCCTTATCTTGATAGTCATTGGGAGTCATTACACTAGTTATTTCAGTAAGAATTCAAAATACAAACAGCACAAAAATGTGTCAGTGGATACTTATCTGAGCGGCATAAAATGGTCATTGCTCATGAACCTATAGAAACCTCTTGCAGAAAACTAGGGTTCCATGGATCATTACATGAGAAAGACTAGTTAATTCTGAATGGCACCCCAATGCACAGTATAAAACAATGGACCTGCTCTTTAGGCACATATGTAAATGATCTGTGTTACCCAAATATGTGTGCTACCATATGCATAGGTTGTGCTTATAACATAAAGGTTCAGTCCATGCTAAATTAATATTTTAACTAGAAATGGAGCCTGGTGAGCTGAGTCAGTCCACACTTCTTATATGTCAATGGATACAGTAAGATCTCCCTCCGCCATAATCCTTGACTGTTCCTGTCCGCCTGTGAGATGTTGGTGTCCCTGCCCACCTTTGTGCATCCCAGCTACTCCTGATTTATTCTCCATAATGTGAAACATCCAGCAAGAAGCAGAGGCCCTTCATAATGTGCCCATCAGATGTGCAAAATCAAGAGCTCAGTGCAAGGATCTCACTAATACAATCCCCAAGAAATAAGAGAATCTGTTATGTAATTTCTCTCTCCATCATCTACAAAAATCTAAAATAGGAATTTTGGTTGACCAACTCAAAAGAGAGTTTGGCTTTATATTGCCTGCCCTCAAGTGATACATATACCATGATCTCCACCAGTGCAGCAGCTAACCAGCAGTCACATAATACTAGCAGAGCCTTATATCTCAGTCTTCTGACGTGGATGTATACCTTTCATAGCTAGGACAGCAGTAGATATGACACGTAAAGGCCTTCTCTTTATATCTTGTGTATTCTGTAAATGTATGTATGTAATGACATCTGATACAGAGCTGTCCTAGGGCCATTCCACTAATGCACTTACGTCTGTTTTTCCATGATTTTTGCAAATGTTTTAGATATAATCAATAAAAGGATGTTGCTCTGAATGACCAGCATCCATTCCAGTTGTCTTTGTAATGTTAAACAGAATGCTACCTTGTTTTGCAATGAGATATTCTGTATAAGCATGCCTTGCTATGGTGAGAAATTTGTTATTTTTTTGGTCTGCAGAGGAAAGGAAATTGTTTTCAACCTCAATACCCAGATACACACATATTTAGGTAGATTAAGATGGTGTAGATTAAGCACAGCTGAGCCACCTTGATTTTTATTTGAATATTTTAAGAAGTATAATTCTTTTAAAAAATCTTCCCAGGTGAATTAAGGAAACCAGTCATAAAAAGTATGTTCAGAATAGGTATTGGAGAGATGCTTGGAAAAACAATATTCAGTATAGTAGAATGTCAAACCAATGGGGCTGGGAAATGATGGCACTGATGATGCTGCTCTTGGTACCTAAATGGGGTATCAAGACTAAAAATCCAGAAAGAAAAAAATGGTATAAAGCAAGTCAGACCAAAAGTGAATCCAAGGAATCTTTGATTATTCATTAAATAATTATATAAAGCAGTTAATGCGTTTCAGGGGGTTGACCACACCCCACACATCAGGGCTTAGATATTGCATATCTCCTTGAACAGTAACACAATAAACAATATAGATTGATAAATAGTTTTCATGAGAGTTAAAGTGTTAGTAAACCCTCCTATCATTTTCAGCCAAGGAAGCTGCCATCTTGGCCTCTGTTTAATCTACAACTGCCATGATGCTGCACATGTGATCAGCTATGACACCAGCCATTGGATGGTTTGACAGTATGGTTTAGAGCACAACCAATGGGAGTGTTACATTTCCGGCACGTGCCGGAAATGTGACTGGTTTTTAACCTGTTAAATGCATGGGTTTACTACCGCTTTAAAGTGTTCTGACAGCTAGCGGCTGTCTGAATACAATAGCCTAGCAGGAGGATTTGTCCATCCATGCTATAAAGCAGGGGTAGGCAACCTCGGCTTTCCAGCTGTGGTAAAACTACAAATCCCATCATGCCTCTGCCTCTAGGAGTCATGCCTGTGATTGTCAGGGTCTTGCAATGTCTCATGGGACTTGTAGTTTCACCACAGCTGGAGTGCCGAGGTTGCCTACCTCTGCTATAAAGAGCGGATGTTAGATTTTTTTTTTTTTTTTAGCAAAATCTAATAGTCTATGGTCAGTTGTCAATGGAACAGCTGTCCCTATTGGAATAATTAAATTCTATTTTTGTTCTGCTGACAACTCAAAGTTTTGGATTTATTATTACTTTCAATCCCAATGACAGTGTGTTTACTGGGACAAATAGAGTGAGTAAATCAAAGAACAGCAATATAAACCTCAACTGTACCAGTATGCCTCGAATGCATACCCCAACCTCACAAATCCAGGTGAATGGCCTACAGTGGTGCCATGATAAATTTGAAAAAGCACAGATCAGCCAGAACATTGATCCAATGTTTCAGGGACAAAAGTCTGTCGCTTTGAGAAAGGGGACCACATATATATATACATATATATATATATATATATATATATATATATATTATATATATATATATACACATACAGTAGTTGAAGGTAAACCTAAAGGGAATTGAACAAGAAAATTGTATAATGTTTAGCCAGCTTTAAAGTACATCCTTTAACTCCTCATTTCTGTCCCGGCCTGTGCTCTCTTCTCCACATTTCTATAAAGCAATTAGGATAGTTGCAGCTGCATGACTGATCTTCCCAACAGCCACCAAAAACTGATCAATCAATTTTGAATAGGCTTGGCCTTTCAACATATTATCATTTACTTTGAAAAGTAGGATTTTCTATGTAATTTCTTTTAGGTTTTGTATTGCATCGCTCCTAGATAATAAAAGCAGATGATTTCCTAATAACTCAGATGCTTGTAGAAAAAAACAACCTAAGATGTATGGCAGCACGCGGTGTTATTTGGAATGTTTAATAAACTGCGGCTTTCACTGTGATATTTTTAAACTCTGTCTTTCAGGAAGCGCGGTTCTCTGATATCGCTTTATGATATATGGGAGGTTCTCAGGCTCAATGATACACCGATGATTGCTGTATTTTTGGAAACAGAGAGATCTTTCTATTGATTGTGCCATGCTGTGGTCTATTTCTTACAGATAACAAGATTGTCTCACATTTGCTGGTGGCTGAGCCGGAGAAGATCTATGCTATGCCTGACCCAACCATTCCCGACAGTGACATCAAAGCCCTCACTACCCTGTGTGACCTGGCTGACCGGGAGCTGGTGGTGATCATTGGGTGGGCCAAGCATATTCCAGGTATGTCAATAGCACTATAGATACTGGGTTAAAGGGTCAATCCACCCAAAAGAGATTTTGGTAGATGCTGGAGTGAGTAGGTTTTCTTGTCTCTTGAGGAATTTATTTGTTGAGATATTCCAGGTCTCCACGCTTGCTAAGACCATTATGAGGGGCTTCCACTCTCTCTTTATCTCTTATTAAATAGAATGCAACAGGAGGAGCTGGAACACACAAAGATGGGTGGGAACATCCAAAACTCCCAGGTGGAAAGGAACAAAGTTGAGGATTATAGCAGGTAGACAAGACATATAAGAGGCAAGGGGTTGACATGGCCCACCAGATTTTACCCAATACTTTGAGATTCTGTCACCTTGCCCATTCAAGGCTAAATAACTAGGTCTTTAAGGCCCATCCCACTAACTGCCTTATGCCATCCTTCACAATGCTCCCTTGCTGTTCCCCCTTCCATGGCAGCCATTGCAAAATACCCAGTGCGTTTAGCTTTGGGGGAACATGTGACCTATTCCTCTGATGCATTTTTCACATGACGGGGGGGTCAGAAAATAGGAGCAGAGGGGGGGCATTATATGGGGAGTATAAGGTGGTGGTGGGGAGAGGGCTTTAAACAAACCCTCTCATTTTGCCCTAGATGAGTAAGGTGTTAGGGTCGCATTAAATATGACTTTTGGGTGGAAGGACCCTTAAATTATGCTGAACAGTAATTCTTTACAGTGGTGTAATGTAAAAAATGCAAGCTTCAAACAGTCATCATTGGAAGCCATATAAGTGTACAGTGTGTATTTTGGTGTTTACAAAAATGACAGCAGTTTAAACCATTAGATATTTGTATTTATTAAAAATTATTCTAATCGGTAGCACATGTCAAGGTATGACTTCTGTATCTTTGCTAATGATATATATTTATATCACCTTCAATATTCATATTCTTAAAGAGAACCTGTCACCAATGTTATCGTTCATTAATAATATTTACTTTCCTTGTTAGAAAATGTTGGGGAAGCCACAATCACTGTTGAGGCTGACCCCCAGGCAAACAGCTACATTTGCAGATTAAATACATATCCATTTATGTATGTATATGTATAAATGTATTGTTTTAAGTGTTAAAGAATTTATATTTTTGTCCATCCTTTTCTGAAAGTTACACAGTTCTGCCATACTTTACAGCCCTGGTTTTCATGGTAGGAGACCTGAATGTTATACTACAACTGATTGGCTGCTCAAGTTGCTTTTCCCTCTCTCAGTCTGAGCTCTGCAGGCACAGACAGCAATAAAAACTGACAAGTGTTTTAATTCCTTTGCACTCTATCCAAAACTAAAAAAAAAAAAAAAAAAAAAAAA
>BLSH010404920.1:2182406-2203041 GCA_018402905.1 Glandirana rugosa
AGATGAACTATTTTCATATTACTGTGTTTACAATAATTTGTTACCCTAGCATTTAATATTCCTGATATGTGGCTGCTGTACCATGGGCTTGTATGAAAAAGTATCCTGTTCTCGGTGTATTGCTTTCTTTGTGTGAAATCCCTGGTGCAATGTGCAATAGGAAACAAGGACTATTGCCTTCCCTTTGCATTGAAACTGTGATGAGCAACACTGCCTATCGCATTCTAAGGCAAATTGTGTGGATGAGTCCTAAGTGTTAATGGTTAGGTTAATGCGATGGTAAAGGTTTGTTTGTTTGTTTTGTTTTTTGTAAAATAACAAACGTCATACTTACCTGCTCTGTGCAAGGGTTTTGCACAGAGCAGCCCCAATCCTCCTTTTCTAGGGTGTCCTGGCTACTCCTCTTCATCGGGTGCCCCCACGGAGAGCTGCATTCCATGGAGGCACTCGTTCAGGCGCTGCTGTCCATTGACACAGACAGCAGGACTCGGCCCCGCCCCCAGTTCCCGTGTCACTGGTTTTGAGTGACAGCAGCGGGAGTCGATGACTCCTGCTGGACCCAGCGGCTGGAGCTGCAGGGCTCATGCTCGTCGCTGGAACCAATGGGGCTCAAGTATGTTAAAGCGGTGCTTCGGGGGGCAGCTGCAGCGTGGAAGGTTTTTCGCCTTAATGCATAGAGTGCTTTAAGGTGAAAAACCTTGAGAGTTTACAACTCCTTTAAGGTCGCATGCACACAGACATAAAAAAATGCTGCTTTTACAGGCACACAGCATTTTTTCTTTATACCTCTAAACACAGTTCTATGTTCCCATATGTGTCTATGTGCATTAGGCTTTTAGATCAGTATTTTAAGTGCAGCGTTTAGAGGCATACAGCAAACGCAAGCTGTGTTCAGAGAGGAGCTTATGGACATGATTTGTGTGTGTAAATGATCATAAATACCGGTATATTCCAATGGGAAGAACATTTTTTTTTCTGGCCAATAGAATGCATTGATGCTCAATGCCATATGCGCAAAAGTTTTGGCAAAAAAAAATTTAAAAATAGCATATTTGAAGCATACATTCATACGCCCGTGTGCATGAGGCCTAAGTGATAAAAGCTCATATAGTGTACAAGTGGAACTAAAAAAAGTATCTAACATTAAAAGCTCTTCAGTGTCTTCACCAAAGGGCCCATGTGTAAGAACAATTTTTGGATCTCCTCATTCAACTACTGGCAAAATACACACATTTCATTGATTATAAACTTGAATCCTGTATTAAAGAGACCCTGTCACCAACTTAAAAAATTGCAGGTAAAAGTACAGTAAAATCAAGTATCGTAAATGCTTACATGCAGTTTTTTCCTTCCTCTGTGCCTATGAACCTAATAGGGAATTGACACTCCAGAAAGTGTTGATTCTCTAGCACAGTCCCCTCCCCTTTGACAATTAACCCCATAATATCAACGATGAATAATTATAAAGAAAAGCCTTCACTCCAGTATGTGAACATAAACGGACTTCCTGCAATACAAAAAAGTAAAATACAGCCAAATAAGCATCCAGCACAATTTAGTCATTAGGCCTTAATCATGATTAACCACTTCAGCCCCTGGAGGATTTACCCCCTTCCTGACCAGAGCACTTTGTGCGATTCGGCACTGCGTCGCTTTAACTGACAACTGTGCAGTCGTGCGACGTTGTACCCAAACGAAATTGACGTCCTTTTTTTCCCACAAATAGAGCTTTCTATTGGTGGTATTTGATCACCGCTGCGTCACTTCTGATCACCGCTATAAACAAAAAAATTTGCGACAATTTTGAAAAAACAAAAACAATATTTTTTACTTTTTGCTATAATAAATGTCCTAAAAAAAATTTATTCATCAGTTTTGACCGATATATATTCTACTACATATTTGTGGTAAAAAAAAATTTCAATCTATTATCATGATTGGTTTGCGCAAATGTTGCCGTGTTTACAAACCACGAGAATTCATTTATGGTGTTTTTACAATTTTTTTTTTGCTAGTAATGGCGATGATCTGCAATTTTCATCAGGACTGCGATATTGCAGCGGACATGTCGGACATTTTTGACACTTTTTTTGGGACCAATGACATTTATTCAGCGATCAGAAATTTAAATATCCACTGATTACTGTGTAAATGCCATTGGCAGTGAAGGGGTTAACCTGCAGGGGGCAGTGAAGGGGTTAACTGTGTTTCCTGTGTGTGTTCTAACTGTGTGGGGGCTGGGCTGGCAGGGGTATGACAGATCTAACTGATCCGATTACAGGAATAAGTAGATCACTGTCATGCTGCCTGAAAGAACAGGGAAGCGCTGTGTTTACATCGGCGGTTCCCCATTCTTCCTCTCTAACAGGTGATCGTGGGTCACCGGCGGGCATCGAGTCTGCCTGGCCCGCGGCCACACAAAGAGCGCGCCTTTGGCTGTACGTGCTCGCCCGCTACCTATCGCCATTTATAAATGCTGATGCGCGCTATCGAGCCACTCTGCCATGATTCAAATATGTCACAGGGTCGGGAAGTAGTTAAGGCCTAACAGCTTGAAACGCGTTGGCTGTTTATTCGGCTGTAAAGTCTGGAGTGCCGGTTTTCTTCATATTCATTCAACATTGGAGGTTAACGGAAGCCTTTCCGCCTGAACACCCGGCCTGAATTTTTGGATTTCAGTGAGGGTTGTAGTGCTGTCTCACCTGGTGCTGTCAATATCAAATATGGCGACATCCAGCAGCAGTCTCAGGGCTTTTAGATGTCTACACAAGGAAGATGCCTTCTACAGGTAAACAACATGCCTAAATATGTTAAATGCTCATCATATGGGAGGATTGCTGCTAAAATGAATGATCTGGGTACAGAATCGCATTAAATATATTGCACTGTATACCAAAGTAGCAGAAAACCTTAACATCAGTGTGGATCTGTGCCAATAGTTTCAAACATTCCAGATTTCAGTTAAAACTAAATTCAGATGTTCTCCTAAGTGGTGAGCACGTTCAATAGTTTGAGCAATGTGTTTCTGCTGCGCTTAACTTCTGTCTGCCTCCCTAAACTAGTTTGTCTTTATGCGTTGGATGCTACAGTAATTTCTTTAATGAAATTGATGGAAGTCCCTTTCCCAGCCCCAACTGAAACCAATTTATTGGTCATGATACGCCAGCTATGTTGCTAACAGTCGTAACGAACTGTCAGGCAATATAGCAGTGGAGCTAATTTGAAGTCATTAGGTGTGCAGCGTTTGGGCAACAATTTGTTACAGCGGTTAGGAGCACAGCTGACATCTCAGGAATGGCTTTGTTCGGACTTACCACTAGATGAAGCCAGGCAAATTGTAAACTAATTTAAACATCAGTCTGTATTATAGCTCGTCGGCTACTTTGCCCGTACACTGTTTTTCTAATAAAGCGCCCAAATTAAGCTGCGGCTGGTTAAAGAGGTGAGTTTGGGCTTTATCTCGCTACCTGCAACCTGGAAATGTAAATGGAATAATCACGCTCAAAGTCACACACAAAGCAGGAGCTCCGAGCCGGCGTTCAGTTTGATTAGTGTGTGCAGCTCTGATAGAACAAGACACAGACAGACCAGGTAGAGCGCCCAGTTGAAATCAGCTTCCCCAGCTTGAGTGCACAGAAAGCCATTAGATTGCTTTGGCTAGTCACATTGCCTTTGTTTAAAGGCGGATGCGGCGGCTGAAGCACGTAACGGTGCAGCAGAGATGTATATTTTCCGACACGACGTCCAACTCGATAAATATTTATCTCTATGGATCTCCCGCTGTTTAAATTGCAGTCCAGTTACAGTATTTAGCCCTATTTTCCCATCCGAAATCAATGCAGGTGTACGCCGCATGGATTTAACTCTTCACGCCTGCAAGGAAAGTTCTTTTAAATCAAGAGACTTAAAGGTGAACTCCAGGCAAACAGCTGAATACACAGTTAAATTGATTACTTGAACTATTTTAATTGAAAATTTAATTTTAATTCAGTTTATTTTTAACATTGTTTAGGCAGTCTTGTGACCCAGGTACCACTGTCAAATAGCAGAGTGAGGTCCTGGACCTCCTTGAAGACTACAGTGCAGTTGAGCAGTGCAGCTTGGACTTGCTCCAGCTTGTGATTGGACATTGAAGGAGCAGGAGCACCATTAAGTTTATCCCTGTGCTCTCTCCTCCTGTAAGCATGTCACAGTGTTAGACTGACAGCACTGTGCACAGTAGCAGAACCCTGGGTGCTACTGTGCATTGGGATTACGGAAGGCTGATATCAAGATATTTTCAGGTTCTTTTGTAACCTCCACACCTAGGACCACTAAACCCTATTGAAAAGTTGAATTAAATATGTTATGTAGAAGTTTAAATTAGTAATTCTTCCCCTTGTTGTACAACCCAGCATCATATACTAGTTAGATCTTAACTGAAAATTTGCTGTACTAACATTCTTTCTTTTAAAGCAATACTGTTCCAGAACACCAGGCCTGGGGGCATGCATCCCTATAATGGGACAGTTGCTGAGTGGTTGCCTTTCTACTATACTGATACATGGCTTTCAGGTGCCAGATTTTTAGGCATAGGGCACCCCAAAAATGCCAAAAAGGAATTGTGACACACAGATGGGCTTTATGAGAGCCTTACCTGCTGTTTGAATAGCCAACTGGCAAAGGGGTCCTCCCGAACAAAATCAGCATTACAACTATAATGCAGTTATAATCCACATAGTAATAAAAAAATAATATAAAAAAAAAAACTCTCAATGAAAATTTGCTGTACTAACACTCTTTTTCATTTTTTTTTTTAAAGCAATGCTATGCCAGAACACCAGCCCTGAGGGAATGTATCCCCATAGTGGGACGGTTGCTGAGTGGTTGCCTTCCCATTATACTGATACATGTTTTTCAGGTGCCAGATTTTTAGGCATTGGACACCCCAAAATGCCAAAAAGGAGTTATGACACACAGAAGGGCTTTATGAGAACATTACCTGCTTTTTGAATAGCCAGCTGGCAAAGGGGTCCTCCTGAAGAAAAGCAGCATTACAACTATAATGCAGTTATAATCCTCATACTAATAAAAAAATAATATAAAAAAAAACTCTCAATGAAATTCAACATCACTTCCCCACCTTACTCTTCATTGGTTCTCATATTGGAGAAAAAAAAAAATCAACCCCTGTATTTATTTTTTAAGAGAAATCCAATATACGATTATGCTCCTCTTTCTCTTCTTTACAAACATGAGACATACAGATCAATTGAGCTTCACATGGCCATTCGGAGCCAAACTGGGTCTGTGGTGTATGCCAGGAAATGACTATCATTCCCAAGAAAGGTGTTTGCCAATACAGGCAGTCCGTCCCCGAGTTACAAACGGGTTAGGGACTGTAGGTTCGTTCTTAAATCAAATTTGTTTGTAAGTCGGAACTGTACATTTGTAAATGTAACTTCAACCTGAGCAGTGATGTGGGATGTTCCAGGCACTACTATGTGTGCTGTTGTGTTATTTGGCGCTCTTGTGGCTATGCTATACAGCACTGCGGGTTGTGTCTGGCGCTGTTTGGCCGTATCCAGGACCAGTGTGGAGCGCAAATGGCCGGCAGTGATGTCACACCACCTCCATTGGTAAGTATGAGTCATTTGTAATTCGAATGTTCGTAACTCGGGGACTGCCTGTACCTGGTATAATCACACTTTTAGGAATTTCTCATGAACAGTATTTCCTTAGGTATCAGGAAATTTATTAAAAAACAAAAACAAAAAAAAAAAACATGGTAAAATATGTTTAGTTATAGACTGTGCATGTTCATTTATAACTTTAGTGTTTTGGGTTGTGCCAGTGACAAGTACACTTTAGTGGCCTTACATCAACCTGGAAAATCTATGTGCCAGTATTCTGAAGCAGAACAATATGAAACACTATAGTCTATAGATTATGTTTCAGCAAGGCAGTTTTTCAGTTAATCCTTTCTCCAGATTATCTGATAAGAAGTCCCTTAATCTTCTTTTTCAGACACCTTTGACCCCACCAGTTTCCTTTAGAATTATATACCTATTAGGAATATACATAACTCCAATCTAGGTTTGGTCATACCAGTGCTTATCAGCAGCTATATTTTACGAAGAACCTCTGATGCACACAGGCAACATAGGTTCGATTGTTGGTGGTTTTCAAAGATTTCTATTGATGGTTGGGCATCAGACTTTCATTTTTTTCTATAAAAAATATGGCACAGTTGTCTTGCTAATAAGGACCTTATTTATCAAAGTGCTTGAAATAAGAACTGCAAATGGTGTGCACATAGGTTTCAATCAAGTTCTCTGATTGGGCATAGGTGCTAAGTATAAATTGATATATATACAGCAAGGAAGGAGCACAACATGTCAGCTGGTGAACTGGATTGAGCCTTTCTACCTTTAAGCCTTCATCAGTCTGACCCACAATCACCCCCCCCCCCCGCCTTTCCTTGACTTAATGTGCAAAGCGTAACTCAGTAAGCCAATGCATCTCCCATTCTGATGGTGAGTAAAGCCAAACATTGTGTTCTCTTGCTGTCCTACCCAATAAAACCCCATGGCAATAGATTGGGCAGAAACATGGACACTATTGTTCCAGTCCCAAACTCTGCTGAGAAATGGGTGACCATGTACATTCACATGGTTAATTTATTGCAAGGGTTGCTAAAACACAGGTACAGGTAATGTATACCCATATATCTACTCCCTTAAATTAGCAGTCTTGGCATTTTTGGAGATTCTGCACTGCATCATGTGACACAAAATGTAACTAAGTCGCAAAATTATGGTTTGATTTATTTATTTGTACATATTTTTCTAATATTACCCAATGGCTGTAAACTGAGCTCCTAAACCAAACATCCAGAATAATGTTATGTTTGTGCCAAACCTGCTTTAAGATGAGGGATCATTAAGGAGAACCAGGCTCTGTCGATACCTGCCATCACCACTGTTAGCTATGACATGCTGAGAATCAGCCACATATAGCGTCTGTTGTATTCAGTATGCCAAATAAATGATCCTCGTTTTTCTGATGTTAGATTGGGGCCATTCTGATATGCCAATGTGAGATCTTTATCATTTTAAAGCCGAGTACACACCGTGTACACTGTGTACTGTGTGTTCTGAATGAAAAAAAAAACGGAAGCACTGGGGAGGACCCGATGTACTAACAATCCAATGTTAGTACAATGATCTCCCCTACTGAGCTATTGTGTTCTGACAGGGGGACTGCCCACCCCCACCACCAGCACCAGAAGGCGCCATTGGCTGAGAGCGCTGATCGGATGCCGATCGACAGACCTTTTTAGGTCATGCTTCTTCGACAGAAGCCAGACGTTCTCCCGTCTTCTGTTGGACCAGCTGCTGCACACACGGGCTAAAGATTCTATTAAACATGCTGACACCACCCGATATTCGGCCCATGTGTACATCCCTTTAAGCTTAGTCAAGATGCTAAGAATTTTGTTAGATACATCTGAAGTATGTACACATTAAAGTTCATATAAAATCAATAGGATTAGACCCTTTGTCATTTTTTTACTGCTATCCAAGTACCCATTAGGGAAATTATCTCCTTTGATTAACTCTTCAGACAGAAAATGTAGAGAAATCCAACATTTTAGTGTTGTCACTAAAACAAGAGGGAAAATACCCCAGTGGGGACAGCTTTCTAAGATGGGAATTCTGTTCACTTTGAAGAGATATCCTTTACTTTCCTATTGTCTCTCCAAGACAGGAAGTAAAGGGAAATTGTCCCTATTAAACACAGACAGCAAAAAATATTCAAATTGCAGGAAAAAATTCTGCCATTAGTAAATATTGATAGAGCTGAATTTTTTTGGAATTCCATCAGAGTCAATGGCCTGCTCTAGCCATATGGTTACACCCTTACCCTCAATATATGTATAAAATATTTTTCAGCTGTTCAGAAGTTGATGCATGAAGAGACCACTTCCCAACAAAAATATAGATACAGTACTGGGAGAAATATGGACATTTGCTTACTCAATCAGACGTCACAGATAATCAATTTCTAAGAAAATCCTGTAAAAATAGATTTCTAAGTTGGTTTCATGGGAAATAAAGGAATCTTCCCATCCGGCAGAGTAGCCTTGGAAACGGCTGTTGCCCATTTGACCCCATTTATGTTAAGAGACTAAGTAGAGAAAGAGGACAATTCTTTTGTGCGCTTTTCGATAAGGGAAGGTCAGTGATATAATCTGTGCTTTGAACTATTTAGCCACAGATGACAAAAATCAAATTGCAGAGGGGTCTCGACATGCTAAAGGGCAAATGTGATGGGCATAGAGAGAGATTCCAGACTACTCACGAGTGACGAGGGAGCAGGGTGGAACCAGTCTGACATATCTCATGATTGACACCACAAGATATGTGACTGGTAGCTTCAGCTTGTATACCTTCCATTAAAGAGTAAAACACTGACAGTCAACATCAATAGACAGTACATAAGGCTTAAAAGGACAAATGTTAATTAAAAGAATAATAGAATCACTATAGGGCAATTTTTGGAATTCCAACAGCATTCATTGCAGTCAAAATTGAACTCCAGGTAGACTTTGCAACTGAACGCATCACCCAATATGGTTATACAAGCAAAAATTATATGAAACTATGAAAAAAAAAACAACTATATTTACTATAAAGGAGCTGCCACTCATGAAGCTAATGCGTCTCTCCCATCCACCAGGAAAGCATGGCAGATAATATGATTTAAATTGATTGTAGATACATCATAATGTTGTTGGCTTTGAGCAGATGCATCAGAGGTTTGGATCCACCTAGCGTGTGTGTGTGTGCCACCTGACTGGTAGTTTAAAACACTCAGGACATCCAGTTTCAAGCTGCTGTAATGCATATGACATTGTATAGCTGTAGTTTTATAACCCCCCGCCGACTATATGGTCCTTGTTGGGACTTTGTTGCCATAATTTGTACCCTACTACCAACAGTTATACTTTATCAACTACATTTAGTTTAAAACAACCCAAATTTGCAGTGTTTACAGCAATGGCAACCAAATGTTCAGCTTATAAACAATTCACCTGTTCATAATCTGTGAACAAAAACTGTGTTTAAGGGCCAAGTTATTTACCATGTTGGGTGACGCCATCTTGCCTCTTGCACAGCATTGAGAAAGTGAAGCCAATCTGTCAATCACAGCCTGTACATCAAATATACCTCTGCTCCTCCTTTGACAGTTGTGTGCCACTCCTCTATAAATATGACAGCATGCAGAGGGAATGGTTAGAGATGGAGAAGAGGGTTGGCTACTAACTTTTGACCAAAAGTCAACATTTACATATCAGTAACAGTACTGTTCCAGTTGTGCATTTTCTATTTCAATGTTTTTAATTAGGTTGAATGAAAAAAGAGACAGTATACAACTCATATCCAAACAATAATATCAAGATAGAGATAAGATAAAGTCCCACAACGCAGGTGGGTGATATCAGTAGATCAATGGCAGGCATTATCAGCAAAATAACGTATCGTCATATCAACTACAATCAGAGCACTTGGAAAGTCCATGCAGGGGACTTAAAAAAAGAAAATAGCTCAGCATCTCCATACCCCACCAGTCAGCCGACATGGTTGCTAATGCTTCCAGATAATCCATACCAAATAGCAAATATGGAAACCATAAAAGTCTAAATTAGAAAAGAGAAAGGGGAGGGAAGGGAAGGTAAAACAGCCCAAGAGGTCCGTCAAAGAGCCCACTGCCCCGATCTGCACTCTTCAAGCGTCCGAGGGTTGGAGGTATTTAAGCCAAGGGTCCCAAACACAATCAAACCTAGTGGATCTGTCTTTCAGTATACTGACCCAAACATGATCAAACCTAGCGGATCTGTCTTTCAGTATACTGACCCAAACATGATCAAACCTAGCGGATCTGTCTTTCAGTATACTGACCTGTTTGTGCATTTTGGGGAAAGAAGGAATGCATTTGAATCAGATGACGGAGCAGATTATGAAGTTACTACTTAATTTACAATCTTAGGGTAGAGAAATGTTCATATGGAAGGCCCTGTCGCAACATATGTTACTGCATGCGCAAGCCATGGCACATTAAAGTAACCTATTTGTGGTATGTGCTTTGCAATGCGTTGCAGTGGACATCCATCGGAATCTACTGCGTGGGGTGCGTTATTCACTTAACCTTAACACACTGTAAAAAAAATAAATAACATTTTACTGCACATTAGGGCAATCCGTGAGTGTGAAAAATGCTTAATTCCAGTTCCATTCAATCATTTAAATCCCATCATCAAATAAATTCCAAATCTCACATATGATGATACTAGTAGTTAAATCCAAGCAGACACTGTGGAGGATGCTTTTACTTATGTTATCATTTTATATCCAGATCACAAACTGAAAGAAAGACAGAGAAGGTAAATGCAAAGAGGAAAAAATACATATCCGACCGCCTTTTATCAGCAAATAGAATTAGCCTTGCTGCATTGATAAATCAAATAAATGGTATGTATTTTGTTGTGAAGCACGAGCGGCCCTTATCTTGGGGATGGAGCACCTTACAATAGCATTAGTGAAATGTTTGACTTTACTTAGAGAAGCATAAGGACACAAGAACGGATGACGGCGCACTAATAGCCCTTTTTAAGAATGACAGTACCCCGCCATCAGCATTCTTTTATATCCTCGGGAACTGCTCATGCCTCGTCGTTCTGTTTCCTATCTACCCAAGCCCTTTTTTTTTTTATTTCTCTTTCAATTTTGTCTGTGCTTGGATAAGCGCATGCTAACACAATATGATTGAGTTGTAAAATGAAATGCTGTCTCCTCTAATCTCCTTTATGTAGATATGGAGGTCTGTGAAAACTCCATTCTTTCTCTCTCTCTCCCCCCTGTTTCCGCAGTCATCCCTTTTTAGCCAGAAAGGTCTGTCGGCCCATGGGAGGCTGAGTCAAAGGTTGAAGCTGGGTTTCACACGGCGGTGTGTTGAGGGGATTAGCTGCCTGTCACAATGATACATCGCTGTGATTCGTGTCAGATTAAAATATTTAGATGTAACTTCATTAGCAGAAATGCAGAAGGTGCTTAGTCAGATATGGAAGCCACTTCCTGATTTGTTAATCCGGTGACCTATATATACCGTGCGCTCACCTGGGATAATATCATAGACACTGTGAAATTGCAACATTGCCAAGTTATATGGTATTTCCACAGTTACAAGCTGTGTGTGTCTAATAATGGAAGTGCTTATACCAGTGTTTCTGAACCCTTTTTCAGCCAAGGCACCCTCTAAAATTATGGACAGTCTTGAGGCGGCACCCCAATTCTAATAGTTTGACATAATACATCAACATACACTCACATAGTTCACTCAACGTTATAGGTGATTTATTCTTCCAAATCCAGTACACTGGTACTGACCAGTATTCCAATGTTTCTCTTCTCCCTTGGTGTTTCTCCATCACTCGGCTAATGTTACCCCAGCGCTGGCAGAGAGGGACAGGGGAGGGTCAAACAAGGATGCTGTGCAGATGACCAACATCCTCCTTATCAACTGATGACATCATTGATTGTTCGGATGCCAGCGGCTAGAAGGTCATAATGGTGTACAATGAAAACCTGGGGCTTTGTGTAATTTAAAGGCAGACTTCATCCACCTTTCGACTTGTATACAGTTTTGGGGCAATTTTTAGGCCAAGGCACCCCTGAAGAAACCTCAAGGCACCCCAGGGTGCCTGAACACCCTGGTTGAAAAAGGTTGGATTATACAGCCATTTAAAATCAGCTTAAAGTGTATCTAAACCTAAAAACTTGAATCTAGTGTGCTACAGCATACCGGTCCATAGTTGTGTTGGTTCATCTGTTGATTCTGCCCATAACACAATTCCTTTTCTAGTGAGACTACCAGTTGCGGCCTGTGTCCAGAAGGGGTGCAGGGTCTCTGCCAATTTAATTTATGTGTCCGGCCCCTAATCTACATGTAGGGCGTTGGGCTCATGGATTCCAACTGGATTTATTTTTTTTTGAAGGACATGATTAGAGCCTGAGGCTCTAATTGGCTTTAAAAAGTGTTGGCTTGGGGCGCAGAGCACTGTGAGCTGAGCCCACCCAGTTGTGCGACAATAGCAAATTAATATTCACTATTGTCTTCCTGATTCTCCTCCCTGACAATCAGGAAGCGGGTCCTGAGACCAGATTGGCCAGGATGTCTTAGGACTCCAAAATATTGAGCACCAGCTGCCACTGGAGACAACACTCACTCAGCATACTTGTATTAATGGTAGGAGCAGGGATGCCATCCTAGAACAAGATGTGTGCTAGAACTGCAGCTCCACCTCTCTTCTCTATAACACTGGGGAGAGATGTTCTCTATTTCACAGAAGTGAACCTGGCAGGGCTGATACCAGTGCTTGGGATTTCAGTGCAACGCAGCAGATACAAAGGGGTTATTAACTAAAGGCAAATAGGCTTTTCACGTTGGTAAAAAGCAAATAAATTTTGCGCTCAGAACTGAAATATGTAATTAAATAATAAAGTGAAAATTCATACGTGGGTGTCAGACTGGACTGCTGCACCTGGAATGTCAGAATAATGACAAAAAAATAAATAATATAGAAAAACAAGACTGCACTGTTCACTGACAATTCAAACTTGAAACTTAAGAAAGTGACACTCTTCCAACGTATAATAAAATTGTGTGGTGAAAAAATAATCAACCAAAAAATCGGTGTCCCAATGCAGATATAAATTGGTGCATGTATGATCCTAATATCATGTAAATAGTATTAATAACAAAAAGTTCATAAAATGTCCATCAGACTCTTCTCAAATGAATAAACACACATCACAGTAATGGCAGTGATACTCAAATCCTCAAAGTGTGAAAACTGGCCTCTTACCGGACATCCATGATCTCTAAGTTATAAGAGATCATATAGAGCGTGGGATGAACCAGAGACTCCTCGCAGTAGTAAACCGTCTCCATAGATGTTACAATGCACTGTTTGAATCGGCTGTTGGTTTCTGGCCTAGGCAAAAAGGATGTCATACATCCCAGGAGTCTTCATGGTCATTTTGTCTTTCATCTGGAGGAGGGGAGGAGAGGCTTTCTCAGCTAAGCACCCCCCCCCACACACACACACACACACACACACACACACACACACACACACACATACACATACACACACACACACACACACACACACACACACATGCCTGCATGCCTGAGCTAAGGGCAAATGGATTCCAGGTAGCAAATACTACATGAATAATCTACCCATATTCAAGGTGATCTTGGCTAGAAATTCTAGGGGGTCCCTCTCATTTTTCCCCTCTTCCAGCTCTTTTTTCTTCTAGTTTGCCTTCCCTCATACCCAATGTGGTGTGTCTCTCTGGGTTTGTTTCTTCCCCTGTTTGCCTGTCTTTTCCGGTAGTAGTGTAAGACTTTTTTTCTTTATATACTTTCTCAAATATCTATGGTCCTTCCATGTTGTCGAACTTCAGGATGCCCCAGTGACATGCCAATTTCATTTCTCACTATAAGATGTTTTTTTTGGAATATTTTTGCCACGGTTGTCTCATTGTTATGCATTTATGCTGTGGATTCTCTTTGTTTGTCTCTGGGCTGGCATGAGCTCTGTAAATTGATACTGTCTTGTATGTACTGTACGACTCTGTAGAAGATTTAATAAAAGCTTAGAATATAAGAAATGCTAGGGGGTGTTTTCCAAAGTGATTACTCAACAAAATAAAGCACAGAGACATGGATGGATGGGGGAGTTTGCTTTGAGTTTTAAAAAAATGAACTAAGTTGTATTTTTATTTTTTGTATACAGTTTTGTTCCACTTTAACACTCATGTTTTTGAGTGTAGCTTTTAAGAGAAAACTATAGAGTACCTAAAGCAAATCTCGACTTGTCTTTTTCTTCTGAACTGCTCACTTGTTCTGCTCTATGAGTGAATGCAAATGAGCCTTAATTGATTGCTAGTGACATCACTACGTGTAAAAGGAGCACAAATCTGACCCTTCCAAATTTGACCAAATTTACATACACTATATTGTCAAAAGTATTGTGACACCTGCCTTTACATGCTCATGAACTTTAATGGCATCCCAATCTTAGTCAGTAGGGTTCAATATTGTGTTGGCCCACCGTTTGCAGCTATAACAGCTTCAACTCTTCTGGGCTGTCCACAAGGTTTAGGAGTGTGTCTATGGGAATGTTTAACCATTTTCTCCAATTCGCATTTGTGGGGTCAGGCACTGATGTTGGATGAGAAGGCCTTGCTCACAGTCCCCACTCTAATTCATCCCAAAGGTGTTCTGTCGGGTTGAGGTCAGGACTGTGTCCAGGCCAGTCAAGTTCCTCCACTCCAAACTCGCTCATCCATGTCATTATGGACCTTGCTTTGTGCACTGGTCCAAATCATTTGGTGGGGGGGGGTTATGGTGTGGGGTTGTTTTTCAGGGGTTGGGCTTGGCCCCTTAGTTCCAGTGAAGGGAAATCTTAAGGCATCAGAATACCAAGACATTTTGGACAAGTTCATGCTCCCAACTTTGTGGGAACAGTTTGGGGATGGCCCCTTCCTGTTCCAACATGACTGCGCACCAGTGCATAAAGCAAGGCCCATAAAGACATGAAATAATGGTTGAACATTCCCATAGACACCCTCCTAAACCTTGTGGACAGCCTTTCCAGAAGAGTTGAAGCAAAGTTCATGTATATGTAAAGGCAGGCGTCACGATACTTCTGACAATATAGTGTATATTACAGTCACCCTCTTGGGAAAAGGGGAGCAAGACGTGTTACAGAACACAACGAATTGGGTTACTGAGAATCTGAATGGCCTTCTATAGTCCAAAGAGGCTGGCAAATTTCCTACTGATCATCAATTTGTTACGAATTAAATTAGTGAACTTCCTTGAGAGATTAATATGTCAGAGGATGAGAAAAATTTGATGGAAACCAGTTCACGATTTTGGAATGTCTCCTTGCGCCACTCTCACATTGTAAGTGTCTAATTGACATTCAGAGAGATGTGCAATGTCCCTCGGTCCTAAATGAAGGCAGGAAACATTAAGCTCTTTATAACACGAAGATAACGCAACAGAATGTTCTTTCAAACAATTCCATGCTTGAAAAAATACTAAGTAGGCAGCTGAAATCAACTTTCCTCGCATCAGGTGAGGGGGAGGAAAAAAAACCCTTCCATGTAAAACATTAATTGAAATAAATCCAGCCCAAAAATGGCCAGTTTCTCAATTTGTTACAACAATTACACTTCAGTAGATTTAACAGTCTCTGCAATATTTCCGACACAATCTGAACAACCCAATTGTTTTTATGACTTCAGGAAAACCACATTACTTTAGAATATATTTTTTTTGTTATGAAACCAACTGAAGAGGGTTTTGAATATTTTAGCGCTTATTTAATGCTTTATGAAACATTATTGCTGTAGTGCAATCTTTATCGAAGGACCATGTTCTTGATTTTACTCAACAGAAGGTTTTGTAAATGCATCTTTTGATTGGTTGAGCACAAGTCCTTGCTGTTGGAATGTCTGTTATTGCTGATGCAGTCTTTGGAACAAGGATTCCTCCCAACAATTTAAGATTTTGTGGGCACACGTAATGTATGGGAGGGATATGGTAGCTGCTTTATTACAATAGCAGAGACCCTGCTTCTTCCTCCAGTTGCAGGCCACCTCTCCCTGCTTTTGTATTGTTAACAACATGGCAGATGCTTTAAATTGATATAAGCCCAAAAAGCAAAACGTTCAAGTCATTAGATGAGGCTACTTCATTTCTCTTTGTTCAGGATTCTTTTCCTTTTTATGATAAGAAAACTTCTTGTCCCTTCATGGCTACTCTCAATTTCCACTGTATACATAGAGGGAGCCATGGTTATTACAGAGGCTGGACTTCAGACATTGAACATAGGTTTCACAAGGAGCTACACAATCCTGAAGGCACTGGGCCAAATGCGATTCAAAGGGATGCTTGTAGTGACAGCTACAGATGTCATAACAAGAAGCTCCTGTTTATTTTGACAGGATTGTGAGGTCAGTATAAAGTCACATAGGGTGGGGTGGGAATGCTATATTTATCTAGGATGTCAGTATATTTAATTGCTCAGGGGAAGGGGGCCCAGTGAGGCCCTGAAAAGTTGGCTATTTGATCTATGGGGCATTATGTGTAAATACATTTTGAAAGAACATTTTTGGAATGCTGGTGACTATCTTCTTTGTCACTGGACTTCAAAATGTGTTCCTCTCCATTACATAGTGTATTGGTGGAATCATTAGTTTACACAAGAATGATATAGATATGTGTGCTGACAGGAAGTGACAAGGACACAGCATTTGTGGCAAGGTCAACAGATATTTACCGCATAGAATTGGTAGAGACAGGGGCCAACACATGTAAGTATATAAAATATAAATGTTATTATAAACAATACAATTGTAAACATATCATATAAAACCAACAAGGATTATCCATACAACTTTTACAGTGATGGTGCAGTAGCTTCATCTCTACATGTTTCGCCAGGCTATGGCTTCTTCGGGAGACTTTGCATAAACTGCATGCACAATAACTGAAGATTTAAAAAACAATATATTAGTTACCCTCCATCAAAAAAGGATAAATAACACATAATGTACCTAGAACTGAATATTTCTAGATACATTTTGTGTTATTTATCCTTTTTGATGGATGGTAACCAATATACTGTTTTGATGGAGGGTAACTAATATACTTTTTTTGATGGAGGGTAACTAATATACTGTTTTTGAAACTTTTAGTGATTATGTATGCAATTCATTCAAAATGTCCTGAAGAAGCCATAGCCTGGTGAAACATGTACAGATGAAGCTACTGCACCATCACTGTAAAAGCCGTATGGATAATCCTTGTTGGTTTTATATGATATGTTTACAATTTAAATGTTGATAATAAAATGTATATTTCTATATACTTACGTATGTTGGCACCTTTAAAGTCCCGCCTCTACCAATCCTATGCAATTTGATTTCAGGGATGTGGTGCCAGAGACTCTCAGACACTAGACAGCTCTCTTATTATCAGGTATTTACTGTACTTGCTGAAAATATACTGCAAAATATATTAATTCTTGTTTTTGGGTTTAGATATTCTTTCACTTTTCATTGATACCATGATGAGGACCAAAAAAAGCATTATACACGTTTGTCAAATTGTTGAGCGGAAAAATGTCTATGTAGCTGTGTTGTAAGATTCTTCCTTTTTCTAGCCTGACCTAGAATAATAACTCCTGCAATTTGATTGGCTAGTATGAGCAATGATGTTGCTTTTTTTCTTTTGTACACAAAGCAGCACAAAAATGAAGTTGCAAACCTAATGTAAATTGTTTATTATCACTATACTTAATGAGGATGCTCCAGCGATAAAGTTATATAATAAAATACATTGTTATTTCCTCTTTTTATATTTTATATAATGCAAAATGTGGATAATGTCTACTGCATATTCAAAATCTGATTTGTGGTGTTAATATGCTAACATATTTCTTTAGCCTTATTTTGATCAACTGAGTCTCTGAGTAAATGGGGCTCCATTGATCTTCGCCCAGAATCCCATATGATTACCGAATGTCAGCTAATGTGACAGGACATGAGTGGGTTACTTCAATGTAAAGACCCTGCTTGAACTATCTGATCAACGGCTGCCTGATTCTGTCACAATACCCCCCCCACCCCACCACCACCACCAAAATCCAGCTGTTTCCCTCCCCCATCTCTCCAAATGAATGTTATGTGCCTATCACAGCTTTGTCACTCTAGAGATATTGATTAATAGTTGCCTGGAGCTCCTTTTAGCAAATCAAATTTTCACTTTTAGCACAGAATTCACCTCCGATTTATTCAGCAAAGTGTAATGCACTAAACCGACTTTGACATCCCGGGGAAAATGGCTGCAAACCCACAGAGGGGCAGAAATTGATATAAATTGTTTGGGAGCGGCAGCTGGCTCAGTATGAAACTTTAGAGTGTGATTGAAACCCTTGGCTTGGAAGACAATACAAACTGCTCTTTATAATCTGCTTCTATGTTTTCTGGTTTTGTCATTGATGTCGTGTCTGTTGGGTGTTGCTGATGAATTAAAATGAAACCCTATAAATGTAGACCTTGTATAGGTTAACAATGACCCAGAGTTTACATTTAATATGAATGTAGAGTAATGGTGGATGGATGGATTTGTGGGTGAAGGGATAGGAAGATGGAGCATTGGCAGATGGATGGATGGATAGTTAGATAGAGATAGAATTGATAGATAGATAGATAGATAGATAGATAGATAGATAGATAGATAGATAGATAGATAGATAGATTATTTATTTATTATTTGTTTATTATTGAACCAACCAAATAATGTGGGTTAGGGATAGGCTGGCCATACACTTTACAATTTTCTTGTTCAATTTCCTTTAGATTTACCTTCAACTATGTAGTGCATGGCCCTACCTGATTGCATACATTTTGAAAGTGTTTAGGTTTGCCCTTATATTGTATGGTTTTGGGAAATCTAAAGTAAAATTCTACAAGAAAAGTGTATAATGTATGACCATCCTAACAATTTGACTTGCCAATGCTAACCTGTATGGCGTTGGAAAAGATGACTTGTGTTTCCATCAAGTTTACATTTAATAGGGAGGTAGAGTAATGGTGGATGGTTGGCCATACATTATACAATGTTCTTATTCAATTTCCTTCAACTATGTAGTGCAAGGGCCGGCCTGATTGTATACAAATTGAACGTGTTTAGGTTTGACTTCATATTATATAGTTTTGGTAAAGCTAAAGGAAAGTTGTACAAGAGAATTGTATAATGTATGGCCAGCCTTCGATAGAGATATAGAGATAGATAGATAGATAACAATAGACAGATGTATGATAGAGATAGATAGATAGATAGATAGATAGATAGATAGATAGATAGATAGATAGATAGATAGATAGATAGATAGATAGATAGATTCATTATTTCTTTATTATTGAACCGACCAAATAATATAGGCTAGGGTAACAATTTGATTTCAATGAAGAGTTGGAAAAGATGACTTGTGTTTCCACCAAGTCTACATTAACATCTGTGCGTGTCATAAAGGTAAATTGAAAGTTTGTGTGAAGAATACGATCAATGTATCGGGCGCTGGAAAACCAGCACTTAATGTGAAACATGTGTAAAGAGACATGTCCATTTACAGAACATTGCTACAACACAACCTAGGTAATAATACAAAACCTGGGCAAGAGCTAGCATATGCTTTGAGTTTAACAAATGCTTGTTGACAGGGCTGGTCTAACTGCTTGAGGAAAGCAGGTGGTTGCTCTGGTGATAGATTTTACATGAGTGGAAGTCTAAAATTCTCCTTAATAGTGTCTGTCATCTTTCTCTAGGCTTCATCTTTTTTTGCTGTTTTCCTTTAAGCCAGAAGCATATCACAGCCTAAGTGAGACGGTGGTATTTCCGCTAAATCACCCTGTTTACACCAGTATTATTGTGAGGTGGCAGCCAGAGGCCTTGTGCCTGGTGGCCGTAAAGGTGATAAAAATCTACAGGACAATTCACTATGTCATTCTGCTTTGACCAAGATGCTAAGTCATTTGTTTATTTCAAAGCGACCTGATTGTGTAGAAACAAGATGGTGTCTCTCAGGTCAACCTCCTGACAAAAAGTAGTAGATGACATCATTGGATTTTTATTAAAATTATGCAGGATGTAATTTCTGCACACCTCCTTTTTTAGTATGTAAGGTTAATAGTACATGCTAATAGTTACACAGTTGATAAGGTTGAAAAATAAAAACGGACCATCCACTTCAACCTATGGGGTTGATTGACTAAAGGCAAATAGGCTGTTCACTTTGCAAGGATTTTTTTTTCACCAGAATGTAGTGAATGAGATAAAATTTCACTTTGTAAAGAATATTCAATCAAGTGCAAGGAAAAAAAAAAGAAACACATGATATTTCATAGGTTTAATTCTCTAGGCCAGGGGTCTCCAAACGTTCTAAACAAGAGGCCAGTTTACTGTCCTTCATTCTAGACTGTGGCCAGTGGGAGCAGAAGATAAAAACAGGACCTTGTGAGCTGCTATAACCCTATAGTAACAATAGCTGCTAACACTCTTCACATCCCTAAATGTGGTAATTGTAACAGAGAAATATATATATATATATATATATATATATATATATATATATATATATATCGGTGTAACGCTTAAAAACTAATTAAAATGCATAAACAATGTGCAATAATTCAATAAACAATGTGCAAAATAAGCAATCATCAATGTGCAAAAAACCAATGTGCAAAAAACAATATTTTTGATGAACTCTGCACATTGGTTTTGTTGCACATTGATGATTGCTAATTTTGCACATTGTTTACTGAATTTTTGCACATTGTTTATTGCATTTATTAGTTTTTAAGTGTTACACAGATATATATATATATATATATATATATATATATATATATATATATATATATATATATATATATATATATATATATATATATATATATATATATATATATATATATATAGTTTTATCAGTGGGAGCAGAAGATGC
>BLSH010404920.1:2209482-2228823 GCA_018402905.1 Glandirana rugosa
TATATATATATATATATATATAACATGAGTAAGCTCCGGGAAGGGCAGAGTGAAACGCATTGGGGCGTGGCCTGGGGGGGGGGGTCCAGGCTGGGAATGCCATTCATTATCACACAACAGGCTTTGACTTGATGTGCAGCTCGTGGGACACCCATCACTCTCTACTATGCATAAATAAAACTTAAAAAAAAAACGAAACAGAATTTTCCCAACACCACTATAACCAATATAGTTTTTTTCATGGCAGGATCATTATACCTTACTGTATTTCAGATTTTTTTTTTCAGCTGTGCAGTGTGTCAATTTTTCATGCTTGCACCTTAGCAATTTTCAAACTCAGGCTGTAATTGTAAAAAATCCTCAAACATTTTCTCATGAATTATTTCTTAGAACTACAATTTTTTATTCCATCTCTCTTAAAGTAAGCTATTTAAAATGTCTTTGTCTTTAGATCTTAGCCTAAACACAGCTTATGGTTAGTTTATCTTATTTTTTATTTTTATTATTAGAGGCTTGGGTGTTCAGAAATGCACTAAATCTTAGTCTTGTTTCATTCGTCACCTCTCAGAAGCACTTACTCATGTAAAGGCTTACAATCTATTCAGAGGCTCTCCCAGCCTATCATGGCATTAATTTAAAACCGCGGCAAGGGAGACATATATATTATTGGCGCGCAAGGGTTGAAGGAACATGTCAGCAGCGGCAGCAGCCGTGGAGAGGTCGGTAATCTTCGTGTGCATCCGTAGTCGGCTTGTTATCCTCTTATCAAAGCTCTCGCCATCCTTTTGTTTATTGAAGAAGACAGGGAGATGGTGTAAAGGCTGCTTAGTCAGGAATATCATCCTTGTTGGCAGGGGAGTGATTGCCAGTTGAAAAACAAGGCATTATTGCTCATTTTTTCCTTCTTATTAGTTTGATTACATTTGCAAATCAAATCAATCCATCAGACATGATCAGGGCCCCTCGTCCGTATTTCAAGGAATGGTAATCTCCGCCTAATAAGATGCAAATGTGTCACATTGGTGAGTAACCAATAAATCACGGCCTTGTCTTTGGCAATCATTAAATATCAGAACCAACAGTCAATTTTTAGTATTTTCAATTTGCGATATGCCGCCGGAATATAAAGATAGATGGACGTAATTACACAAACCAAACACTATTTCAGTTCATTCCAGACAGCAAATTTAGTGGAAGGTATAACCGGCTTGTCATCACACTACATTATTTCTGGCGGTTCATGCAAAGTTCACAGACAAGCTCCAAAATGGACATAGCCGTCTTCTTTTTTTTTTTTATATTCCCCTAACTATGGCCCCACTGCGACCCAAACTTTAATAAATGACCTAATTGAGGCCTCTACTCATCAGTGCCAGGAAGACATAAAACTAGGAATATTAACAGCTTTCCAAGGCCAGATTGCTGTATCCCCTCAAGTGCTAAGTATTTCTCCTTTGTTTTAATTTTTTTTTTACATTTATATAATATGGTCAAAGGTTCAGAATTTTTTTTTGCAGATTAGAACAACTGTAATCTTCTGTTTGTGTACTGTCGTACAACTGCAGATCAGCAGCAGTTAGAAAAAGTAGGAAAGTGAGGTATGCAACAGGTCATGTGATTTCTTATGAACAGATACATATAAGACATCATATGATTGATAAGGAACTTCCATTTGCTTCTGCAAATAGAAACACAGAGTTACAGGCAAAATCAGGACTTAAAACAAAAGAAACCCCCCCCCCTCGTTTTTGGATTTTTTTTTTCTTTATTCTTTTTCATACCTTTTATGTATTTTTCTTCCCATGTCGCAAGGGCGAGAATCGTCACTTCCGCATTTTTTTCATGCCCTCCTACTCCCCCCCCCGTTGCCTTCTGGGACCTGTGTAGGTTCCAGAATATGATGGGAATATTAATAAAGCGGCCCACGACTCGCACATTAGCAGTAGCAAACAGTCTGTGAAGCCGCAAAGGATTAATTTCCTGTTTCCCTTAGTAAGGATGGTGGCGCCTGCACCCTGGAGCCGATGGACGGGTGCCGACATTGCAGGCTTCCTGGACAGCTAAGTGTCCTTATATTAAAAGTCAGCAGCTACAGTACAGTATAGCTGCTGACTTTTCATTTTTTTTTCCACCCAAGCTGGAGCTCCGCTTTAAACTGAAGAAAAATTAATTTAACTTTTCATTTTGCCATACTGCACTAGTCTTTCCAAACTGAAATCAGAGGCCTAGTGGAAAGTTATATGTTTTATATTTGGGGGGGGGGGGATTATATTCCATTATGGGTGTAGCTAGATCAAGAGTTTTTGAATGCAGATAAGGCCTTTGGAATCCCTCATTCGAAATGTCCAGCCAAAACTGTTTTTCTTTTGGATAGAGTTGGGAAGGATTAGAACCTTTGTGGGATTTTTACTGCTATCCAGGGCTCTGCTAGAGAAATTTAATGTTACTTCCTGTCTGGCTGACGGCTGTTTACTGGACTGGAAGTAATAGGAACCTTTCAACAATGACACAGGCAGAAATAAAGCACCTTTCTTTAGTAGAGTTGCATAAGGCTGGGCTGTCTGTGTCCTTGTTTACAGATTTGTCCTAACTTCCTGTCTAGTGAAGTTGTTGTCACCATAACATGAGGTGATGTGGTTCAGAGGTTTTCTTGTTATGTTGCTCACATCCCTATATTGCAATCTTTACCAATAATTTTGATTCCCCCTGCCTTTCTATAGACATGCTGTATAGATCTGATCCAGCCATGAATTCACACTGAGCCTTTAGATACCTTTTTCCATGTATGCAGAGCACCTACCTACAAAAGCCACTACCCCTTTTCAAAAAACCTACTTGGGAGCTGTATACTTCAATTTAAGGTGGTCTCAGTGCACACCTGACTGGCCCACTCTGGCTGAGGAACTGCATCCCCTTTTTCTCCCTCCCCCTTATGTGTCCATACTGGCTTGGGGAGTGGTAGTTGGTCTATGAGGATGGGGGCAAATGTGTGGTTTGACATGTTGTTTTTATATTAGTGCTTTTCATTTCCACTTGCTTAAGAACACTTTATCATACCATAATATTCGCAGCGTTGTCCCTGAAGAAGAAGCTAGTTGACTTTGAAATGCATTGGACACAATATGCAATCTCTACATAAAGACTAGTCTATATGTATCATATTATATGATTCTGTGTTCGCTTTACTAAATTGAATTATAAATATTTTTCTGTGCACCCAATTTCACTGTATCTTTAATAAAATGTATACATTTTTATAAGAAAAACAAACACCTACTTGAGCCTTTAAAGTCCCACCCCATGGAGGAAACCTAATTCTTGGTAAAGATTCCATAACAGAAAGTGAGGGTAAATTTCTCTAATGGAGCCCTGGATAGCAGTAAAAAGTTATATCCAAAGAGTTCTATTCCTGTCCCACTCTATGTAAAACAAGAAAAAAAAATAGATTTGCCATACACTTAAATACACTGCTGGCAATAGCATATATTGAAAGATGCAGTGGTACTTTCTATTATACGTCCATATTTTACTGATCAAGAAACAATGTTAAATGTACATAAATGGTTATCAGTGTATTAGGCTTAAGCCCTAAAAAAAAAATCTTGGCAGGGGTCCAATGTTTGGCAATGTTGTCTAAGGCTTAATGTACACGGGACATTGCTTAAACTCCCCTGAATGATTTTAACTTGACAGCTAGACACCGACGTTTAGCCGAGTTTATGTTTAGAAGCATTTTTCTTTTTTTTTAAAGACGCCTATAAACGAAACGCTGCTAAACACAAGTTACCGTGTTTAGGCGTGTTTTGCAAGCTTTTACAGGCATTTGGTGTTTCAAATGCCTCTGAACATCCATCCTGAACGCATTTTTTTCCAAAAAATTCTTCTAAACTCAACTGCCTAGAAACTACTAGAAATGACCCTGTGTACATGAACTGATAAGATAATATAGAGAAGAGTTCAGGGGGAGCTGAAAAAAATGCCCAACCGCTCCTAAATGTCCATTTATCAGCAGCAGTGTACATGAGGCCTTACCGATTTGGGGTCCTACTTTTTTATTCCAACAGAGCATTGTGTATATAAAGTTTTTGTATTATGTTTATTCGTACAATCTAAAAACATAGTGGTACTTTAACAGGCCTTTGTCTAAGATGACTACAAAATAACAAACAGAGGGCTCACCGGTCTAGCACATTATCGCTACACTATTTTATTCATAAATGAGACAAGTAATAAGCTCATAAACGCATGACAAGTGTATCATGGCATTCAAATGAGACTGCCTTGAGATCCACACCCTTCAATAGGTAGCATGGGAAGACTCTTCAGCATCCAATGCACTTACGCATTTCAAGGGATGAACCCCCTTCCTCAGAGGGTTCCTCCTCCATTGTCTAAGATGACTCTGGAGTATGAGTATGTCTTCATGAGACTATGGCGGAGGCATTACACATTGTAAGGTCTATGTTTACAGTGGTTGAATATTGTTAATTTAGAGCTAAAGAAAATGTTTTTTCTATGTGCACTCATGTGAACCATATGGGCAGTCTCCATCCTACAATTTTACAAAATTTCTGGATCAGTTTTAGGCTACTTATACACTATATTCACAAAATGTATAATCAGGTTGAGCAGTGCTTACACATCCTCAATGAAGGTGGTACACAGAAGGCTCATCACAAGCCAAGGAGCCTAACTCTGTCTGCTACCAGTGGTGGGCACTAGAGGGAGCATCTTGGTTTAACCAGTAGACTGGATGTTTCTGCTTCTACAGATTCTGGGGCTAAAATTGGGGGAAGCAAATATACGCACTGCGCACTAACAATTTCTGAGGACAGAGTGGCAAATGAAAGGAATGCATGTAAGGGAATCTATTTTTTCATGTTACCTGCATAATCACGATATCTTAATTTGTATACAGTTCTCATAATAGCACGTGCTTGGAGTTTTATTATCTTTGATGTTTGTACTGGAACAAAAGTCTAGTCTCTAAGCTTGTTCTTCAACCCAAAGAAAAAAAAATATCTTTCTTCACAATAGTAGAAAAAATTGTGACTTATTACAGTGAGCACTTCTAGCGCACTTTGATGATAACCAGTACCATCTTTTGTGTTTGCCAGCACCGAATGAAGATTCTACAGTTCTGTTTAATTTAACAGATTAAGAACTACAATTAAATCATCAATGAATATAAGATGATAATCAGTCTTTCACAATTTTTTTCATCCTCTTGTCTTCTACTAGCCAACTTGATAACAAGCACTTGGTTTAAACAGTTCCAGTAAGAGGGGTCCTGTGGCCTCCATAGGTAACAATTACCTCTGCATCTGTAAATCTGTTCGGTTTGTGAGCGGCAATGTTAATAGATACTCTCCAACATTCCATTGGGAAACGTTTTGCTTAATTAATTAAACTTGGAAGAATACCCAGGCAGTAAACCATATCTTTCTTATTAACAGTCTACAAAGGAGAATCCCAGCATTATTAAATGTCATGGTGTTGGTTAGCGCATCCAGACCTTTTTGAGAAAAAGAAAAAAGCTGGGAAAAAATTGTCATGGGATTATAAAAGAATGCTGTGTGTTAATGGTATAAAGCAGTAAAATCATGTACTTTCTACTGACAGTAGTAACTCCTTTCCATCTTAACCTTCTAACAGATTTTTTTTTTAGTGCTGACATATTCTTTAGCACTTTACAGAGAACATTGACAATTAGTCCTTATCCCAGTAGATCTTAAAGTAGAATTGTGTCAAGGCTATGGGCATTCAAATACGTTGATATTCTTATCAAATACACTTTAAAACAAGCAATCTCTCTAGCTGCAGGCACTGTGGAGCAATTCATTCTTAAAGTGTACAGCAGAAAATACTGTAATAAAGAGCAGAGCAGAGCACTGAGACCAAACATACATGATTTCACTACCTCTCTATGAAGATGAATTTCTCCACAGTGTTTGTAGTTACAGGGGTCAGTAAGAGCTTGTTTTAAAGCTTACCTTTTAAAAGCTTCTTAAACCTTTTAACTTTTTTTTTTAGGCAAGCCATACTTGCATGGCGTTAAATGTGTTTTATAGAACTGTGTGAGCATGCTCTCTTGCAGTCAGGTTGTATTTTCTTCCAATGTTCCTTAATGTACATACTGACAACCATTGATGTGTGCAGCCTATTGCATTAGGGTATGCACCACAGAGTACAAACACACGCGTGTATATTAGCAGAGCAATGGACGGTGTCAGTAGGGCAGTGGACGGCGTCAGTAGTTTTTTATTTTGATTATTATTTAATTATTTTTTACAATATTTTTTATTCATTTTTTAACATTTGTTTTTAGAAAACCCCATTATGGACTTTGCTGAAATATCAAGGGTCTAAACAGACCTCTTTTGAGACAGCGAAAGAAACTGAGGACAGAGATTCCCCAGTCCCTTTCTCTGCATGCAGTAAATTTACTATGCTTCAGATAAGAATGAAAACAGGAGCGATTGGTACAGATCATTTACTGTGTTCATTCAGAAAAGGAAGGCCGGTTAATGACATTTTTACCAGCCCCTACCTTGTTCCTGAGAAGAGAGGAGGGAAGCTGGCAGTACTGCAGAAGAGAGACAGTAAACAGGGGGAATCAGCACCGCATGAGGTGATTAGGGTGTGACCAGGCACACCCGGCACACCCTGTGCGCACGCCTATGACAACCACCACTCATTACAAACACCACTGTTTACTAATGACAGGCATTTAAGAAGAATTTGTACACATGTTGAAAAATGGGCACACCTGAGTAGGTAATGGATAATTCCTTTAACATTTTGACAAATCATACGCATAAGCATTATGAGGCACATCAGTATACCTGAGCTGTAGGCAACCAAAGGCAAACAGTCCTTTTTGAAATGTTGACACTTCAATGGATATTAGAACTAATCCAAAATGGTCATGTTTATAATGGGAATGACCTATTATGTAAGTTATCTTAAGCCATCCATTTCTGAGTCATAGTTTATGAAAATATCTACAAGAATGACGGTATCCCAAGTGAGTCCAAATGGATTCTTTCCATCTCATAATTAAGAGTTGACATGAACCTCATTCCATCCAGGCTAAGAGGGCTGTTGACTTAGCCTTCCATAAACCCTCTGAGACGACTGCTGATTATCGACCTGCAGATAGTTAACAAGATACCTGGTTAGTCAGATTGAGAGGTTTGGGCCTGAGGAGATAACTGAAGAGGCCCCTGGGAGAGGGGAGAAATATCTAGTGGAGAAAATTGCTGAAAACTAATAATGCAATTTTTGTTAGTGTCAACAAGAATTGATTTTTCTTTTCTTCAGCGTTTCTAGGCTAAGCTGAGGAAGAAAAAGTATATATTGGTGTATTGTGTTTGTGAACCCTTATCTTCTATCTATCTATCTATCTATCTATCTATCTATCTATCTATCTATCTATCTATCTATCTATCTATCTATCTATCTATCTATCTATCCATCTATCCATCTATCCATCTCTATCTATCTATCTATCTATCTATCTATCTATCTATCTATCTATCTATCTATCTATCTATCTATCTATCTACCTACCTACCTATCTATCTATCTATCTATCTATCTATCTATCTATCTATCTATCTATCTATCTATCTATCTATCTATCTATCCTGCTTCTCTGTAGATACAGTACAGAGAATAAGCATTATCACCCTAGGACAAGATCTCTGTTACTGGATCACCAGGTTAACTATTAGACCTCTGAAAATTTACTCCCACTCATGACCAGGCCATTTTTTGCGATACGGCACTGTGTTACTTTTAGGCTTCATGCACACGAGACGCTTTTTTAACCTCCCCTGAACGATTTTTTTTTGACAGCTAGAAGCCAGCATCTAAATTGCCCATTTTGCATGCCGCGTTCGCGTATAGGAGCGTTTTTGAAAGAAACATTTTTTTTTTTAAATGGAAACGCCTGTAAACAAAATGCTCCTAGACGCGAGTTACTGCTTTTAGGCGCATTTACAAGCTGTTTGGCATTCCAAAAAAAGCCTCTAAACCCAACTGCCTGGAAACGACCTTAAACGAACCTGTGTAAATGTACTGATAAGATAGCATAGAGGAGAGTTCAGGGGCAGCTGGAAAAAACTTTCAAATGCCCCTGAACGTCTGTTTATCATCCTCAGTGTGCATGAGGCCTAACTGACAATTGCACGGTCGTGCGACGCTATACCCAAATACGATTTTTGTCCTTTTTTACCACAAATAGAGCTTTCTTTTGGTGATATTTGATCACCTCTGCGGTTTTATTTTTTGCGCTATAAACAAAAAAGACCGACAATTTTGAAAAGAAACCAATATTTTTTACTTTCTGCTATAAAACACATCCAATAAAAAAATCAAATGTCTTCATCAATTTAGGCCAATATGTATTCTGCTACATATTTTTGGTTTAAAAAATCCCAATAAGCGTATATGGATTGGTTTGCGCAAACGTTATCGTGTCTACAAACTATGGGAAATTACGGGTGACAAATCGGACACTAACTGACACTCTTTGGGGATCGGTGACACCAACACAGTGATCAGTGCTAAAATACACTGTCACTATACTAATGACACTGGCTGGGAAGGGGTTAACATTAGGGGCGATCAAAAGGTTAAATGTGCTTGTGTACTGTGTGGGAGGGGCTTTTACTAGGGGAAGGTTTTGCAGGAACAATGAATCAATACCTTCCCCTCTGAAAGAACAGTGATCTGCCTTGTTTACTTAGGCAGATCGTCGTTCTGCCTGTGTACTGTACAATCGGCAAGTGGTGGTGGACTTTGAGTCCACGGTACCTGCCGCTGGGCTCCTGCTGTGTGTGATCGGGTCGCCAGCAGCGCACGCCCCAGACCTGGAGGTGTCAGATCATGTACTAGGTGCGTGATCTGGCACAGAGCGGTCGCCCTGCCGCAGTATATGTATGGTGGGCGATTCTCAAGTGGTTAGAGTAAGGGCTACAATACCTGAAAAATGAAAACAAATGCAGCCACTAAATCAAAGGGCTGGTAAGCTACATTATTATATTTTTGTTCTTGAGTTTAGATAACCTTTAATGTTTTGCAATGATGTGAAAAAATCAGGAACTGATGTGTTAGGTGTGTATTTATTTACTTGCATCTAATAATAGATAAAAAAATAAATGCTAAAGGTGGCATTTGATAAAAGAGCCAATTTCACTCTAGAATCCTCAGTTTAAATCCCCAATCAGGTTTAGGGGAAATTTTTAAAACAGAGAGATTTACATGAATCTAATTGGCTATTTAAATCCGACACTTATACTTGGTCAAATGTACGGGTGTGTGTGCACACATATATTTATATACATGCATGTGTATATGGGCATTACTATATTTACTTATACATTTATAAATACACATCTTGCATTCATTAACACAAGATTTAGTTTGCCCATTTTTTTTATTTTGCCTTTTTATGCACTTAAAAGCTTGATAAGCTTGCTTAATTAATTTCAAATTGCCTGGTGGTGATTTCGTGGTCTATTAATTTTCTATCCATCCAGCCTCTCACCCTGAAATTTTTCATTTATTTGCCTGAATTAAAGAAAAATGCTCCAAAAACCACTGAAGTAAAAAAAGAAGGATTTCATTTAACACAGTGTGCAAAAATCATAATTACAACATAATTTGAATGATTAAACATCAGATATTCATAAAATCCACACTGGGTTTTTTTTTTCCAAGGCTGTTTTCAGGGAGTCGGAAAGTTTTAGGATGTTGCTAGATTGGGATTGTTTCAGTTGTAAATTGTGTGGTCATTATGATATTTAGAGGATAATCTATTAAATGAAATATGTAGACTGTCTTTGCTGAACCTCTGAAAACGCTAGTAGTGTGGCCGCCTCTAGCCTCAATATCTACTGACTTTTGACAGAAAGTCAACATTTGCATATCAGCAGCAACACTGCTCGGTCTTCTTAGGCTGTACTTTTATGGGAAAGGAGTATGTGTGAAACAGCTGATGGAACAGATTATAAAGTTTCCACTAAGTTTAAAAATTTTGCTTCAAAGAGCAACTCCTACCATGGAAAAGGGTCATGGTCCAATACCCCATCAGGTCTTCCCTTTATGCCAGTGGTTCTCAACTCCTGTCCTCGGGACCCACTACCTTCTTTATACCCTGTATGGCTGATCATGGTCAATAAATACAGCACCAGCATTACTTTTGGAGTGCAGCCTATTGTTTTTTCCTTTGTTCTCGGGACCAACTAACAGGCCAGGTTTGCAGGATAACTGAAATACATCACAGGTGATATCATTTGCTGCTCAGTGATTGCAGTATTCTAGTCTGCATCTCCCCAAGGTAATACTTAAAATCTGGTCTGTTGGTGGGTCCCGAGGACCGGAGTTGAGAACCACTGCTTTATGCCCTCTGGTGAGCCTAAATGATACATCATTGTGTGACATCGGTAGGAACACACACGTTACAATCTGATTGCACAATTTTATTTAGATCTACCAATAACTATGTAGTGCAAGTACCTACCTGAGTGGATACAGTTTGATTGGTTAGTTTAGGGAGGTCCTCCTATTGTATAGTTTTGGTAAATCTAAGTGCAAGGGGCCACTTGACTGGATACAGATTGATTGGTTGGTTTAGGGAGGTCCTCCTTTTGTATAGTTTGAACAAATCTAAGTGCAAGGGGCTGCTTGACTGGATACAGATTAATTGGTTAGTTTAGGGAGGACCTCCTATTGTATAGTTTTGGTAAAGACTATACAGTTATATTGTAATGTGCATAGTGACCTTAAAGTGTTACTAAACCCTGGACCCTGCATTCACTATAGCTGGTCTCCCACAGTATACAGAACATGGAAATGCAATTATTTTAGTAAATATTAACTACTAAATACCTTTTCTCATCAGCAGCATATAGTAGTCTTGTGACTTGTATCAGTGTCTGGTTAAAGCTTGTAGGAGGAGTTTTCATTCTCCTCTGACTGTCCTATGAAGCTGCATGACCCCTGACCCTCTGTCTGGACAGTGCTGATTGGCCCTATGCTGATCACATGCAACCTCACAAGAAAAAAAAATCTCTAGCAATACAAACCAAACTGAGCATATGCAGAGTGCCCCCAAGGCTCTATACTATCAGCAGATGGATTGGGGACAGTAAATGAGAGGGAGGATCAGAGAAGACAGGATCAAACTGCCTTTTTACACAATGTGGAGGTTTAACCCCTTAGGTTCATATACAGACCAATTTTACTGGTGTGGGTTTAGTAACAAGGCTAAGGCTGGGTTCACACCATTGCGAATTGGATGCGGGTTCCCCGCAATAGCAGGAGATTAGCAACAGCAGGAGATTTTGACCGGTTCTCATATCTCCGCAGCAGGTCCGGTGCGTTTATCACAAAAACACTGTGCGACATTTGGTCCGTTTCAGGTCTAAATTCAGCTCAAAATTCGGGCTGAAATCGGACCTGAACCGGTGAACCAGGACGCACCGGACCCCTGCTGTGAGCCGCTCATATGTGAACCCAGCCTGAGAGCCGTGTGCTCTTCCAGCCAAAGCGAAATAGTCTTTCTTGAGTGTAGCTGCCTAAGTCATTTGAAATTGTAAATACCTACTACTTCTATTTTAATACTTAACCCAGAGGAACATTTTTAAAAAGTTCCAAAATTTACACCGCTTATTTAAAAAAAATTGTAGATGGAAGAGTAATGTTGTGTCTTCTATCCCTTAGTTGGTAGACAACATCATTGATCTTCTTTGCTTTGCCTTTTCCTTAATGTTGATAGCTGTGTCCTTCAACTAAGAATCTTCTTCTTTACAGAAATCACACATGGTGAATAGAGGAAGCCACAGAAGTCTTTTATTTAGTCGTTTTTTCCCCACCGGCAGTCTCATCCTTTCCTTGCTGTCATTCCTTGGGAAACGAGCCTGCATTTGTGCCTAGATTTATAGTTTATCGTATGTATGGGCTTCATCTGTAGGCAGTTATTATGGTTTCCTTGCCTAGATATTGTTTGCTCCATGTCCCTGATAGATCTGCCTTGTGTTCATCAAAGGCAAACAGAGTGGCTAATAGCCATTGGGTCCAGCTGATCATGAAATACGAGCCATCAGCCTTGGTAATGGCTGTAAAATTTCATAATTACACGGCCTTTATTACATTGCATAATGATCCTGAAGCAGTATGGAACAATTAATTAAGATTTTCAAGCGTAGCTCTTTCAGAAATTAAAAGGTGCTAGGCAATGAGAAATAGGAAAGAATCCGTTTAAAAAAAAAAGAAGGGAGCTGGAAAAGGCTTTCTATATCCATTCCTCTAAAGTATCACACAGCTCTAGTTCCATAATAATAGTGTGATGTGTTTGTGCCTATGTAGTGACTGGTGACAGTGGAATTTCATCTTGCTACTGCTAAGGGGCAATAAATTCATTTAAGATCTTGACACATCGACAGACATTTCATAGAAAGAGTTATTGCTTGCTTTCTGTCGTTCTGAATATATGATGTCCAGGGCTTCATACTGCCAATTTTTATGAATACATGTTTGATAACATCTATATCTTCGTATACTTTTTTTTTTTTTTTGGTGCTGTTCCCTTTGCATTTTGAAATTCCATTTATCGGTAAGGAGTAAAAAAAAAAAAAAAAGAGTTAACACTCCTAGAAACAATATATATATATATATATATATATATATATATATGTGCACAGCTTAATCAACTTATTACTGAAAGTAACTGTTTTACAAACTTGTTTGTTAGTATCATTTCTATCTATATATATGTATACATGGGGCCATAGTTACTTTATAATACAAATATATATATATATATATATATATATATATATGGAGGTTGTGGATGCACATATGGCATAATTTGTATTTTCACTAATTGATGTAAAAAACAAAAAATAAATAAAATTCAGAATTCTCCATTGAGTGATGTGTATGGGGTGAGCACGAGCGAGTTTCAGGTACACTTAAAAGGGTAACTGATATACATATATATACACACACAAGGATTCATTGGTTGGCGCCATAGGCATGTGCACAGGGTGTGTCAGGTGTGCCTAATCATCCCGTGTGCTGCAGATTCCTCCTGTTTAGACCCCTGATATTCCACCTTAAAGCCCCCTAATAGGGCTCCTAAAAAAATTGTAAAAAATAATAAAAAAATAACATTGCAAACAATAAAAAATAAAATAATAAAAATAAAATTTACTAACACCAAACTCTGCCCTACTGACACTGGCATTATACACACACACACGCATATGTGTTGAGCTTTGGGCACTAGGCTGTGTACACCTATGGCACTGCTTCTTGCTTAGCACTGCTGCACAACCAGCCTGAATTACTAAAGGGAAGTAAATATGAACAGGGATAAATTGCTATAGTAGGACTGCGGGATTTCGAGCCTGTGCACACATCATGGGGGCCACATAGTTATGGCAGCATACATACATAAGCTTTAGTAAGTCAGGCCCAGTGCCTGTGCTTCACTGTTTCACTTTCTCATTGCAGTCTTATTGATTTATATCTTGCTTTTCAACATCACTAACCATTAAGTGAATATACACTATATTAGTAATCTTTTTCATACTTACGTGTCTTGCTGCCCATTGGTCAAATCTTTGCTTTCTTGCATAGCAAAACCACCACCAGAATTTTCATCTCCAACCCAATTCTGTGTGTTTTGGTTGCATATGTTCCCTTGCTGTGCGCTGCAGTTCCATCCACCACTCTCTGTGTCAATATGGGACTCCGTGATGGTCATGTACCTTCACTAAACACACTTTATTAATAACGTTTTTAAAAAACTTGACTCTGACATTTTCACCAGAATTTTTAATCTCTGACCCAATTCTGTGTGTTTTGGATGCATACGATCCCTTGCTGTGTGCTGCAGTTCCATCCACCAGTCTCTGAGTCAATATGGGACTCCGTGATGGTCATGTACCTTCACTAAATGCACTATATTAATAACGTTTTTTAAAAACTTGACTGACATTTTCACCAGAATTTTTCATCTCCAACCCAATTCTGTGTCTTTTGGATGCATACGATCCCTTGCTGTGTGCTGTGGTTCCATGCACCGGTCTCTGTGTCAATATGGGACTCCGTGGCGGTCAGGTACCACACTTTATTAATAAAGTTTTAAAAAAAACATGACTCTGACATTTTCATTTGGTTGCTATTCTTTCATTTGTTTGCCTTGTTACACATACAGATAGGTAAGTACTCCTTCTAGTGGGTGATAGGTTTGTCAGGATGGGATTAGCACCCCCACTTAGAATATAAGTACTTTTTTATTATATTAAACATTAGACATTTGTACTTATCCTGGAAGCACATGGAAAAAAAACAAAAAACAATGGAATGTTTTATTTTTTTGCTAAAAATACTGTTACTCCTGTTTTCACCTGCATTGTCTATCTCTGTGTTTACATCCATCTTCATTGCTATCAGGCTGTGCCTGGCCACCACTAGAGGGCACTGCTTGGAGTCCGGAGGCTACAGGCAGTATTGTTGGAAGCAGGAATTATCATCAGTAAAGGCATTATATGGCATTTTTTTTCAGAGGATGCTGGGACAAGTACAAAATTTAAAAAATTGCTAAAAGTGCAATTATACTTTAGAGCTAAGTTGTATCTATATGTTACATGCAGTAACGCACTGCAGTGGCGTTCATTCTAAATATCTCTCAAATGCACTAAAACAACGCACTTCAATGCATGGCAACACATCATGGTGTATTGAAAATGTTGTGGCATGTCTGATTCTTAGGGCGTTTTGGTGCATTTCAGTGGGCCGCCTTAATGTAGTGCACAGTAACGTGTGACACAGCACACATTGTCACACGTGCATTAACGCACTACACAAATGTAAATGGGCCATTCATGATTGTAATACATTTATTTAACAGTACAAAAAGCTTGCCCTTTTCAGTTGTATTGCAGTTCTATTTGTGGGTCTGTCTAGATGTAAATAATCCTTAGCTAAGGACCTTGTATCATACATAATTTCATATGATTAATTGAAAACAAGTATTCTTATGCAGAAAAAAATATATATAAAGTGGACTTAAACAGTAAGGATTTGCTATACTGTAGGATATTAATTATACCTAAATGGTAGCCTGGAAATATTTTCTATTAAATTCTCCCTAAAAATAGCCATGCCTAGGCACTCCTGTTCTGTAGCCTCATAGCTGTATATCTGGAGTGTGCAATCATCGAAGGCTCTGCTGCTTCTGACTGCTGGTCTTACAAAATTTTGGGTGAGATTTGGTGATGTCACTACTATACTGCTCACTCATCTCCTTGCTGGAGAGGAAGCTTTACCTGAGGACTGCAGTGCATGGACCTCTCTGCATCTGCTTGTGCTGTGGATCTTTGCTTCTTTCACCATTCCTGCTGTTTCTGAAATATTCTACCAATAGTCAAAAAATCACCAGTCATTGGGGGAGGGTCAGCTCTGACTTCAGGTAGCAAAGCCCTGCCTCTACCATGACGCCTGCCTCCACTCAGGGGCACAGTCCAGAATAAGCCATGGCAAGTCAGTAATGGTAAAAAAAGATCAGCTACAGGGAGACCACAGGCATTACTGGTGTGACTAGTCCTTTGCCCACTGATTGCCTTTTTTGGGCACAGCTTTCATAGTACAGGTCCTCTTTGATAAACTAATTCTGATATTTCGAGCCAATTTTTGACTATGAAGTGCTTATGCCCAACCTGCAGGTGGACCCGGTGTAGGGACCCATCTCCATATAATGGAGCTCCATTGCTGCTTCTGGGGTTGATTGCCTAAAAACGGAGAGTGCAAAATCTGGTGCAGCTGTGCATGGTAGCCAATCAGCTTCTAACTTCAGCTTGTGCAATTAAGCTTTGAAAAAAAATATGGAAGCTGATTGGTTTCTATGCAAAGCTGCACCAGATTTTACACTCTCCAGTTTTAGTAACTCAACCCTTTATTTTTATGCAAATGGGTATAGCTTTACATAGATACTATATGTACACATAAACAACAAGGGGGTCCAGCTGGTAGGGGGTGCACTTCAGAGGTCGATGACCTACCAAACATAGAGCTCAAAGTCATTGTTTGGGTTATCCAAGGCCTATACTATCTATCACTATGAATGTTAGCTTGGGATCTCAGTGGCATCTTTATTTTACATTTACCCTTGGCATGCATTGCTTGCGCACTTTTAAGCAATATTCCCTCTGCGAACTCTCCAACAGACACACGGAAAACGTTTTTGAAAATTAATATTTGCGTCAAGAGGGGATTAGCTTTGTAAAGTCAATTTCCTTTAACGGGAAATGTATTCCCTTAATAGGACTTTTCTGATCCGCTGTCTGTCTTGTTCACACACTGGGTGTCACTGCTTTTAAACACTTGTCACTCTTTTAATGGAAACAAAATACACTACCCGGGCAGAGCGACAATGTCATTCGGCCGCCCCTTGCTGCGTCGGCAATAGTGAGAATGACAGAGCGCCGCTCGGTAGGGGTAATTAAAATGTAAATATTGATATTTTATTATTTGAAACGACTTTCCAGTGCGGCATTTAATACCTCTCCATCTGTGCCGCTCTGTTTTGTGGTCACTTTAGTGCAGTTCGGGGAAGGCAGGAAACACTTTGATCCCCGTTATGTCAAAATGCTTGTTGCCGCTTAATTTTGATATCTAATTAAGTGGAAAAGTACAGTCCACACTGTAATCCACGGCATCTTAACCAGCTGCTGGGGTATATTTAGAATTAATCTCCACTATGGAATCATCCTAATGTATGCAATTAAGAGTCTGCCGATGGCTAATTAGGTGTATTAGAATCAGGCAGATTCCTCTGTTTTTTTTCCTTTCTTACTGTTTTTGGACTTAAATCTTTAATCTAACGGAACTTTTTACTCTTTCCAGACTACAAAAAAAGAACAACCTCAAGAATACTCTGTATTTAAACCTGAGAATTAGGCTAATCAAATAGATAGATTCGATATCTGTTTTTCTGATTCGTTAGTTGTACACCATTCATTAATTTGTCCTTTCATTCATTCTCTCAGACCTTAGAACCATGAATGTACCAACATATCTGTTATTTGTCCTTTCATTCATTCATTCATTCAGACCTTAGAACCATGAATGTACCAACATATCTGTTACAAAGCGCAGACCCTTCATGTCCCTAAAATTAATGCCTGCAGATCTTTTTCTCAATCCTATTTTGTGCATTTTTTTGGCATGATGCCTTGATGACATGCTGTAGAGCAGTGGTTCTCAACCTTAGTCCTCAAGTACCCCCAACGGGCCATGTTTTGGGAACTTCCCTTAAATAAAGTAGTTCTTATCAATACCATGTAATTGACATTGATTTAAAGCAGCTGTGCAAGTAAAGGAAAACCTGAAACTTGGCCAGTTGTGGGTACTTGAGGACTGAGGTTGAGAACCACTACTGTAGACGCCTTGACTCAGAGTTTTGCCTTATTCCATCTCCTTCTCACAAACAAGTAGCCAGTATCTGCCCTTTCACTGTTTTATGGAAAAGTCGAGTTATGACAAAGCACAGGCAAAAGCCAGTGCCCCTGCATAACCTATGCCTGGGCAAAAGTCAGGGCATATAAGAGGATTTCTTGGCTGATAGACCACTTGAAGGCAGCTTGTGATTCTTAAATACTTGTTATTAAATGTGGTTATGGCAATTCTCCATAATTGAACTAGCCATACAAATATTGTTGTCAAACCCCTCTAATGGGTTGCAAGTCCTCATTTCGCTGACTTTAAGAGCAATGGTCTTCAGCAGAATCTTTACATCCAAGACATTTGTGCTCTTTGGATCCTCCTGCCAGACCCTACATCAATATTGTTTCTTGTTCTGGCTGGTAGATAAATTCACAATGAGGCGGGGAACCAGGCATCCAACACACTCGGAAGTGTTGGATGCTGAAGCTTCTACTGGAGGACGTAGCTCTTAAAGACAGTGAAATGAGGACTTGCAACCCATTAGAGGGGGTTTAACAACAATATTTTTATGGCTAGTTTCATTTATTATGGAGAAATTACATCTCTAAGGTTTCAGATTGCTCTTTTCTGAGTCATTTTAAATGGTCAGTCCTTCAAAAAGTTATATTTTCATTACCAATGAAACCTGGAGGGACAAGTCAGTCCCTGGTTTCTTCTACATTTAGTACACTTCAAATGCGTCAGATGCCATAATTTCTAATTGTTCTATTTTCCATGAGATTGTTGTGTTCTGCAACTTCTGCTGTTGCATTTTCCATTATATTAAATAGATTACAAATCTAGCAGTATTAATGGGAGTCCCTCATAATGTGTGCAATTTGCATAGTTGCCATTCCTAATTTAATACTTGCACTAGGAAATGATGTCTGGAGTGTGATTGGCTGCATTGGGTAGCACAGACATTTTTCCTTTCATTCTGTTTTAATACATGAATCCCAGAGCTTATTTCAGTATATCTGACTGCTTATTACAATCTGAACACAGAGCCCGGGCTCAGGAGCCTAATGTGATATCAGACAGTGCTGGAAGTGAGCCCAGGCTTGTGACTGATGCCTTCAGACTGTCTTTATAAATAGGTCATCTGGTGCAAGAGTGAGACGAGGCATTCTCTGACCCTCTTTTCTGACAAGCAATGTTCTGTGTATGTTTATCGTGATTTTTTTTTTTCTTGAACTGTGGAATTCACAGCTTCAAGAAATGTTATCAAATGAAATCTATTTATATGTATGAATGAATGTGGATCTAAAGGCTGAAAGGACAACATCTAGTTTGCCAAAGTATCATAAACAATTGCAATTTTTTATATAAAATACTGTTTTTATCTTTTGTCATTCTTGTTTGTATCGCAGTGCTGCTTATGCTCCTCCCCTTTCAGGCATTTCCTGTCTACATGCACTCACTCTAGTGTTACCTGCACATCATTGCTCTAAACCAGTTTGCTGATAGTCGCCATGTGTGTCAGGGTGGCCGCCCCTGTAAGGGTCAAGGGACACGTCTGGCTGTGTGTACCGCTGATAGTCGTTTGACCAAATCTCGTTACTACACGTCCATTGTGATCTCACTCACGTACATCTGTCCTTTACGGACTTTCCCCTCCTCGTATTCGTCGTGACGCTATGTTTGTTCTTACTGTTTTCTATTTTTGTCATAAAATATATTTTTTAACGTTAACAAATACTATGAAACCGTTTGATCTACAACAGGAAAGTCGGAAATCTAGGTGTAAGTAAGTATGTATATTTATCTAAAGTAAACTATTGTAAAGAACTTCGACACTTAAGGTGTCAAGTTCTTTTTTTTTTTAGTGCTATTTGTATGTGT
>BLSH010404920.1:2228833-2241882 GCA_018402905.1 Glandirana rugosa
CTGTATCTGTCGCCATGTGTGTCAGGGTGGCCGCCCCTGTAAGGGTCAAGGGACACGTCTGGGATCAAAATATTATAGAGATAGCATATATATACACATACACTATATTGCCGAAAGTATTAGGACGCCTGCCTTTACACGCACATGAACTTTACTGGCATCTTAGTCTTAGTCCATAGGGTTCAATATTGAGTTGGCCCACCCTTTGCAGCTGTAACAGCTTCAACTCTTCTGGGAAGGCTGATCACAAGGTTTAAGTGTGTCTATGGGAATGTTTGACCGTTTTTCCAGAAGCGCATTTGTGAGGTCAGGCACTGATGTTGCACAAGAAGGCCTGGCTCGCAGTCTCCACTGTAGTTCATCCCAAAAGTGTTCTATTGGGTTGAAGTCAAGCCAGTCAAGGTCCACCAACCCAAACTCGCTCATCTATGTCTTTATGGACCTTGCTCTGTGCACTGGTCCAAATCATTTGGTGGAGGGGGCATTATGGGGTTGTTTTTTAGGGGTTGGGCTTGGTCCCATAGTTCCAGGGAAGGGAACTCTTAAGGCATTAGCATACCAAGACATTTTAGACAATTTCATACTCTCAACTTTGTGGGGACAGATTGGGGATGGCCCCTTCCTGTTCCAACATGACTGCACACCAGTGCACAAGGTAAGGTCCATAAAGACATGGATGAGCGAGTTTGGGTGGAGGAACTTGACTGGCCTGTACAGAGTCCTGACCTCAATTCAATAGAACACCCTTGGGATGAATTAGAGCAGAGACTGCGAGCCAGGCCTTCTCATCCAACATCAGTGCCTGACCTCACAAATGCGCTTTTGGAAGAATGGTCAAACATTCCCATAGACACTCCTAAACCTTGTGGACAGCCTTTCCAGAAGAGTTGAAGCTGTTATAGCTGCAAAGGGTGAGCCAACTACGGACTAAGACTGGGATGCCATTAAAGTTAGATCAGACTAGGACTTCTAACTATGAATTAAAGCAAAATAACTGTTAACAACAATAAAATTACATGAATCACATTAAAAGATTGTGATATTATTATGATCAGCCATGGCAGGAGGGCAATAAAAACAATTTTGGCTCTAAATTTACAGCCATTCCAATGACACATACACTGAATCTTCAATCTTTCCAAGTTTGGTCAGCCATATACTGCCATATACTGACCACATAGAAATACTATTTTAGCCAAATTTGGGTCCCAATCATGATTTGAAAGCAATCTACCAATAATTGTTTTTAGTGGTGTTGGTTAATGATCCATATAATAGTTTTTTTCAGTGGAAAGCAGAGTAAACCCTAATGGAATGTTCAGATAAATACATTCCATATACACCAAAACAAAATGTGTTTAAAGTCCTAAAGTGTGTTTTCTTTAGATGGGTAGAAAAGCCTGTCCCCTGCCAGCATTCCGTAGAAAAGAATCCTTGCAATCTGTGTAGAAGCAGTAGTCTTTCTGCAGAGCTCTGGCAGGCCCACAAGAGCTCACCACCCAGCAGGGAGCATGAGCTCTGCTGTCTCTAACTCTGCAGGGGATGAGCCAGCCATCTGGAGTGAGACCACTGCTTCCACACAAAGGACAAGTCTTCTGTAGCATGATGGCAGGTGATAGGCTGTTCTGTTGCTTTCAAAAGAAAATGAACTGTAAGGCACCAGACAGCTTTTGTTTGGATGTGCCAGGAGTGTATTTAGGTGATTTAATCTTAAATTTCATTTGGGTCTTAATAATGGTTGACATATTTATAAAAAATCATCATGTGTATGGCTTGGCATACATTTTCCAAGTAAGATTTTAATGTCCTTTGTTTCTACATTTTGTCTATTATTCCCTCTGTCCTTTATTAGTTGTAGAACACTCCAAGGAAGGTACTACGCAGGGATTCTGATATGTTGCCAGATGGACGGATGGGGGTGATAGGATTGCCACTTTTTTGATGAGAAAATAAGTATCTCTCCCCTGAAGGTATAATCGCCAGGCTATAATGACTTGGCAGCACTAGAGCCAGAGAGCCTGCACAGTTGACCCAGTAGTGGGTATATTCATAAACATTGGCTCGCATGGAGATTACAAGGCGCGCAAAGCAAACAATCTCAGATCAGCCATGGCCGGAGGGAGTCAAAAACGACTTTGGTTCTAAATGGGGGGGGTGTCATAAGAATCCTGTGTGTGAGTACATGCACGTGATGTGTGTGTGTTATTGACTTTATTTATCATATTTCACTATATTAAATGGAACCAATTATGACATTTTTGTAGGGAATATTATTATACCATATTCTTCATTTTCAGCTTCTGAAAGCTGGCTTAGATGCTTCCAGTATGGCAGTTTCAGGTGCCAGAAATTCCAGCACATTAATTTTTATCATAAATAACTATTACCAAATATGTTATACACTAATCTCCCCAGAAACGTTAAAGCAGAACTTAAGTTTCAGAGTATAAGTAAAAAAAAAGAGTAAAATACCTTGCAAAATCAGCTTTAGCTGCAATACTTACCTTCAGTCTAGTTCTGTCCCCTGTAGAAGGCCCTTTCCTCTAGCAGATGGTGCTCATCTTATAACCTCATGCACACTGGGCATTTTTACTGCCACTTTTAGCAGAGTCAGACTTTTTCTTTACAGTTTCAAAATGTCTTTCCATGCTATTCTATGAGTCCATGCCCCATAGGTTTTTAGGAGCTGTAAGTTGCATAGGTGCTTTCTGGAGCAGCAGCATTAAGCTATAAAAACGTCTGATGCAGCTAAACGCGTGATAACGCTGCATTAAATTGGAGTTCCACCCAAAAATGGAACTTCCGCTTTAAGGGAAGGCGACCCCCCCCCCATATGCCACAATTGGCAAGTCATTTTTGGGGGGGGGGGCTGTTTTCACAGGGTCCCAGGTCCACTTCCTGGCGCCGCAGAGCCGGAAGGAAGTTCACCTCCCCCCCTTCATCTCGGCGATCTTCACACGTCACAGGTCCCAGAAGATATGACGTCCATTCAAAGCATGCAGTGTGACTCACACATTCACAGAAGCCAAAGCCAGGTGCCCACACTTGTGATGCCAGCGCTGTGGGCGGCTACAGCCTGGGACAGGTGAGTGTCTGATTATTAAAAGTCAGCAGCTACACTTTTTGTAGCTGCTGACTTTTAATAGGGTGGAAATCAGCTTTAAGGGTTTTTAAGCTTTAGTAACTGGATTTGGGAGTGGAAAATAGAATAGGGCAGAGCATTAACACCAATGTAAAATGCTTCTAAAATCACGTTTTTACAGCCGCTTTTTCCTGGCACTGGTACTGGATTTGCAGCAGCGTTTTTTTAACACCCTGTGTGCATGAGGCCTACAAGTTAAATGCTATCCAGCATCAATCAAATGCTTTCCTGGGAGCCCATGTCATCATGGACACACCTCTTACGGGTGCGACATCACCCAGTCTGGGATCACAGCACTACTGCACTGAACACACCCATGTCATTGTTTCAAAGCTGAAGATCTTTTTTTATTTTATCGCACCTAAATAAGTAATCATTTACTACCCAAGGGCCCATCCACACTAAAGCAATCAGTAGCAGTGCATTAACACACTGGCGTTATACATGTGTTATGGCGTACGTCATGGCATTGAGACAGCCTATTTATTATGAATGGTCTGCCAACGCACCATAACGAATGGAAAAATGTGCTTGACTCTTTTTCAAAATGCAGCACGCCACAATGCAAGGTATATGCATTGTGGTGCACTGTGTAGGTTATGCTCTGCTGTGCAATGCATAGTTACATAGTTAGTCAGGTTGAAAAAAGACCCAAGTCCATCTGGTTCAACCAAAAAAAAAATCATACAATCCCATATACAATCCTATACTCACAGTTGATCCAGAGGAAGGCAAAAGACCCCAGCAAAGCGTGATCCAATGGAAAAAATTCCTTCCTGATCCCCCAAGAGGCGATCGGATATTCCCTGGATCAACTGTACCTATAATGTTAGTATCCCGTTATATTATGTAGATTTAGGAAAGAATCCAGGCCTTTGCGTTGGGGATTTCTGCACAATGAATAGTACGTCAAACACAATGCACATAGAACAGGTGGATTGCCATGTGTTGCAGCGCATAAGTATGAATAAGCTCTGTACTAGCAGACTAGCATAGGCGTGCGCACATAGGGTGGCAGGTGTGCCTGGGCACACCCTAATCACCCTGAACTGTGCAGATTCTCCCTGCTGCCTGACTGCAGAGAAAGGGACTGGGGAATCTCTGTCCTCAGTCTCTGTCTCTATCTCAAAAGTGAGACTTCAGGGTTTTGTTTAGACCCCTGATATTTCATCAAAGCCCCCCCAGCAGGGCTCCTAAAATACATTGTAAAAAAATAATTAAATATAATTATAAAAAAAAAATTGTAAAAAACAAATAAAATAAAAATAAACTATTGACACCGCCCTCTACCCTTCTGACATATATACACACACACATTCATGTTTGTTTGCGCTTTGTGGTGCACACCCTAATGCAATAGGCTGCGCACACCTATGCAGACTAGTTTATTGTCCACAGCACAGGGACAAAAATGTTGACTGACTGAATGTTCTCACTACTAGCCTAGAACTTTCCATATTGGAGGTTGAATCCTGACATTCTCTACCGCTCTGTATTTTATTGCACATCATTGGATAGTGCATGAACCTGTATTAGGCGTTAAGCGAGATATTCACACTAAGACAAAGAGTTCCAGGGTTCAGTTCTTTATATGTAGGGATATTTGACTTGACCATAGCTCTTAGGGCACCTAGTAGCATCTTGCACCAAAGTGCACTGATTACTTTCCATTGCACCTATTTCAGGCGTAAGTTGCATTTGTAAATAGCCCTCCACTTATTATTATTTCATGGTGTTCGCTTTTTAGTTTTATTCCCCACCACAAACACAAATTGAATGTAAACTATATATATATACCCAATCCCCAAAATGTCATATAATCTTAAAGGGGAATTAAAGACAAAACTATTTGCCTTAGTTCCAATGGTCCAATGCCTGTGAGCTCCCTTGCCGGTGCTGGCATTTTCTCCCCGGCTACTTCTGGGTGCTGGTCTTTGGGCAACTTGATTGGCAGGCACAGGAATGCAAGAAAAAGACAGAGAAGGCACCTCTGAGTGCAAAATGCCAGCAATTTATTGTTTTACACAATTTAAAAACACTTACAAGACTATGGTACAGTGTAGGCCAGTGGTTCTCAACTCCTGTCCTCGGGACCCACTAACAGGCCAGGTTTGCCAGATAACTGAAATAAATCACAGGTGATATCATTTGCTGCTCAATGATTGCAGTATTCTAGTCTGCATCACCCCAAGGTAATACTTAAAATCTGGCCTGTTGGTGGGTTCTGAGGACCGGAGTTGAGAACCACTGGTGTAGGCCCATCATAATAGTGTGTTCCTGGCGGGACTCCTGCCGCTGTCATTCCATATCCCAGTGCTGTCCAGCAGCTCAAGGGTGGATAGAATAGCCTGGTCAAGATGCCTACCACTCTTTCAGGACTAGAACGCACGCCATGCGTGTGGAACGCACATAGTGGAAGTTACATCAGGGAAGGGGTGGTGACGTGTTTTGGAGCGTGTGCACGAAGCTTCTTCTTCAAAACCACTTTTTTCTTTTTTTATCCAAGAAAAAAGTTTTATTGAGAAAAGCATAAAATAGCAATGCCAAACAGTACGCTTCACATTTTGTACAGAAAACAGTCAACGCCAGTAAGGGCAATTTCTACATTGTGTGCGCCATTGAAATCATCAACAATATAATCACATTTTGCCATAAGCAACACCATCACCCAACATTAAGCCTCAGTAATCTGTCCATGGTCAGGTCAACCAGAGCTAGCCCAGGGACTTCTAACCATGGGGTCCATAACTTTTCATACTTGAGTGGGCAACCTCTTTGTTGATATATAACTTTTTTCCATCCTTAATTCTCTTCAAAACCACTTTAACATGTGAATTCAATTTCCAGCTTTCTTTCTTTTTAAATCTGCAGCTTTCACTAAAATAATCCCTGGTGATCCTGCCAGGAAGGGCCATGTTCAGGTACTTCCTGTTATGGCAGTGGTTCTCAACAACTGTCCTCGGGAATCACTAACGGGCCAGGTTTGCAGGATGACTGAAATGCATCACAGGTGATATCATTTGCTGCTCAGTGATTACAGTATTCTAGTCTGCATCTCCCCAAGGTAATACTTAAAATCTGGCCTGTTGGTGGGTCCTGAGGACAGGAGTTGAGAACCACTGTGTTATGGGTTAGCAACTGTTTCACAACTGTGGCTCTGCATTGTCATCCTTTGCTTACCTGTTGGAGGCTACAAGGGGCACCAATGGTGCATAGTGCACAGGCGTGATCACTATCGGGAAACAGATTCAGAGCAATGATGTGCAGCCACCGTTGGGTTGTATGCAATGAGATAGGAAGTAGATTAAAGAGGCTGGAGGAGATCAGTAGCGCTGAGATTTAAAAAAAAAAAAAGACAAATAAAAATTGAAGAGAGTATTTTATGAAAAAATGGCAGTTGCTTATCATGCGCAGTACTAAATGTCATCCAGTTAGGGTTCAGATCTACTATATTGCCTGGAAGGCACTCCAGGATTGAAAGTGTCAGAAAAAATGCAAATCATAAACATTTGTAAGGGAACTTACGCTGTTAACATTCAATAAGCGCCTTTATCGTTAAATGGTTTATTTGATTGTATACCTGGTAGAAGTCATTACGCAGCACTGGTACAAGAAGTGGCATTGTCAATTATCCCGTGTGTGCGCTGCGTTTCATTAACACCCTCCGCCATGGCTGAAATGAAAGGTCACAACTTGAGTGAGCCAAGGAGCATCTCGGCTCTTAGTAAATGCCCAATTTACGGCTCTTAAATTGTTGAAGAACACACTTAGTATTGCTGAACGAATGCCGTGCCTGCGCCGAGCCTGACAAGTGAATATTTGTTTAGTGGGAATCTATTGTCTTTAATGGATTGAGAGAGACATGTGCTGTGAAGGCTGCGTGGCGTGGTTTCACAGAGATGAAACTGATGTACAGCTAACAGCAAACAAGACATTGTGGGTTGGGGTGCGGTAACTCAGCGGCCTGTGAATATTGCATGAAGAGTATCAAAGTGATGGCTTTTCTCTGACTGTGCTTTAAAAAGGAAACGAGTATTGCTGTGACAAATGGTTCAAGCTGAACTCCAGGCAGACAGCTAAATACACATGAAATGGGGGGCTGTTTTGTCTGCCATTTGTATTTCCATCCAACCAGTCCTGAGATTTACACAGCTCTGCCACCATAGGTGGGCACAGCCTATTGCATTAGGGGGTGCACTCCAAAGCTCAAACACATAAGTGTGTGTGCATGTGTATGTATATTGACGGTGTCAGGAGAGCAGTGCATGGTGTCAGTAGGGCAGAGATTGGTGTTAGTAGGGCACTGGACATTGTCAGTAGTTTTTATTTTTATTATATTTTATGTTAGAATTTTTTTTTTACAGTTTTTAGGAGCCCTGTTAGGGGGCTTTGGGGAAATATCAGAGGTCTAAACAGCTGAAATCTGCGTGACACGGGGTGATTCGGGTGTGCCCAGGCACACCTGGCACACCCTGTGCGCACGCCCATGTCTGCCACACAGTCTGGTCTGGAAGGGGAGAGGATCATATTTTCTCTGCTGTAATTTCACTTACACATCCAAGGGTTTTCCATACCTCCATCCTGTGACTGGATAGTAAAAGGACAAACAGCAGACTGATGAGCTCATCTCATGCAACACAACTGATTGACTGATTGTACTCTTTCTCCTTCCCCCTGTCTGAGCTCTGACTGTAAGGCCGAAATTGCTGGGTGCCCAGTGCGTCCATACAACTTTAGAGAGGGGTGGGCTCCCTCCAGGCATACCTGCCCTTAGAATGATATTAGGACCCATTCACACAAGGGCGATCTGACTGTTAGGCGGCTTTCAGAGCGAATTCAGCGCAACTTCAGCGCAACTTGAGGCGGCATACAACACAACTTTATGCCAGGCAACTTTGCAAAACTTTGCTGTGGCCAATCAGAGAAGGGAGGGAGGGGGTTGCCCTGAATAAATTCTATTCTTTTCACTGTGAAGTCACTTCAATATAGATGGGGATCTGACTTGGAGGCAACTTCCAATGAATTCTATGGGCACAAGTCGGATAGAATTCGCCTTGAAGTAGTACAGGAACCTTTTCTGAAGTCGCCTTGAAGTCAGAGTGACTTCAGTGGTGTACAATGTACATTTCAATGGGATTAATATGTCAAACGACATATTGCGACTTGAGGCGACTCAAGTCGGATCGTAAGTCATCCCTGTGTAAACCGGCCCTTAAAGTCTTGTTTTATCTTGTTTAAAATAACAAACATGTCATACTTACCTGCTCAGTGCAGTTGGTTTTGCACAGAGCAGCCCGGATCCTCCTCTTCTCAGGTCCTTCAATGGCACTCCTGGCTCCTCCCTCCTGCCGAGTGCCCCCCTCAAGCAGCTTGCTATGGGGGCACCTGAGCAGAGCTGCTGCTCTGTGTGTCCATTCAGACACAGAGCCATGGCTTGGCCCTACCCTTTCTCTCTCCTCATTGGCTCACTGGCTTTGATTGACAGCAGTGGGAGCCAATGGAGCCAATCAGGAGGGAGAGTTCCAGGAAGCCAAGGTTCTTGTGCAATGTCACTGGATTGAGATGGGGCGCAGATAAGTATTAAGGGGGTCTGCTGCACACAAAAGGCTCGTCCTGCCCCTTCTCTCTCTTCATTGACTCACAGGCTTTGATTGGCAGCAGTGGGAACCAATGGAGCCAATCAGGAGGGAGCGTTCCAGGCAGCCGAGGTTCTCGTGCAACATCGCTGGATTGAGATGGGGCGCAGATAAGTATTAGGGGGTCTGCTGCACACAAAGGGCTTGGCCCTGCCTCTTCTCTCTCCTCATTGGCTCACTGGCTTTTATTGATAGCAGTGGGAACCAATGGAGCCAATCAGGAAGGAGAGTTCCAGGCAGCCAAGGTTCTCGCGCAACATCGCTGGATTGAAATGGGGTGCAGATAAATATTAGGGGATCTGCTGCCACAAAGGGCTTGGCCCTGCTCCTTTTCTCTCCTCATTGGCTCACTGGCTTTGATTGACAGCAGTGGGAGCCAATCAGGAGGGAGAGTTCCAGGCAGCCGAGGTTCTCATGCAACATCGCTAGATTGTTAAAATGCATTAAGATAAAAAACCTTCTGCCTTTACAACCACTTTAATCTATCCATTATATATATCTATATGTGCTCCAACTTCGGAGACTCTCAAAATGTATAGAGTTAGGATTGCAGTACATTGGGGTGCTGTGACGTGGCCTCTGCAGCTTGCGCGTATATTTGCAATGTGTGCAAACTAAACCCCTTTTTTTTAATGTGAATTGTTAAACAGGACAATTTGGTTTATTGCAGTCTGGCTGGTAAGTGAGCTGGGAATTTTTATTTGTTTTTTGACATGTGTTGCTCTTCTATGTGCTCCTTGTTGCAAAAGCTAGTTATAGGTTGGGGTGGTTGCCATTTGTTTGTACCGAAAGCAATTAAAGCTGATACCAAGTCAAATAAGTACTTACATACTGCTTGGCCTCAGTATAACATTAAAGTAGTATTAAACCCAAACCGAAAATGTAATATTAGGCAGCTTACCAATGATCAGATCTATTAGCTACATTTGTTTTGTTTTTTTAGGCTTTCTTCCCTTTGTTTTCACCTGGTGATCTGGCTAGTAGCACACCTCCTGTATTAGAGTGCCTCCACTCTGGATTAAGAAGCACAGGGGGCATTGTCAGTCCAGGGGAGGAGGGGAGTATTAAAGTGATATTAAAGTATTTTTTTTTTAAATAACAAACATGTTATACTTACCTGCTCTTTGCAGGGGTTTTGTACAGAGCAGTCCTGATCCTCCTCTTCTCAGGTCCCTCTTCGGAGCTCCTGGTTCCTCCCTCCTGTTGACTGCCCCCACATCAATCAGCCTGCTATGGGGGCACCTGAGCTGAGCTGCAGCTCCATGTGCCTATTCAGACACGGAGCTGCAACCCATCCCCTCTCTCTCCTCATTGGTTCACTGACTTTGATTTAAAGCAGCAGCAGGAGCCAATGGCACTTCGCTGCTGTCTCAGCCAATGAGGAAGGGGGAGTCCCAGGCAGGCGAGTCTCTCCTGCAACATTGCTGGATTGAAGGAGGCTCAGGTATGTATTGGGGGGGGGGGGGGCTGAGGGGGGCTGCTGTACACAGAAGGTGTTTTAAAAAACACCTTCTGCCTTTACAACCACTTTAAGCTTGGCACACACTAGCAGCTTTTTTCGTTCAACCAGGAGGAGCCGCTGTACTAAAAATCCTACATTAGTACATTAATCTCCCCCGCTGAGCTATTGTGCTCTGACACACACCTGCCAGAATACATTTGTCAGCGCTCTCAGCCATTGGCCTAGAGTGCTGTTAGGATGCCAATAGGCAGATCTTTATCGGTCATGCTCCTTCGACAGAATCCAGACATTCGACTGGCTTATGTCGAACTGAATGTTGGACGGTTTCTATTGAACCAGCTGATCCCGCTCGATATTCAGCCTTGGGGCTTTAGATGTACTAACAGATTTAGAGACACTAGAAAACAAGAGGAAAGAAAGGCGCACGCACCTAGTGCATTACCAAAAACAATTTTATTAAAATTGATAGCAATAATCTTATTCTGTCTCAGTTTGCACAGGTTGTGCACCCACCATTTTGTGAGTACCCTCTCTTGCTGTCAATTTTAATAAAATTGTTTTTGGTAATGCACTAGGTGCGTGCGCCTTTCTTTCCTCTTGTTTTCTAGTCACTTTCGGATTTCCCCGTCCGAGGAGGGCTGCACGCATCGATTCATTCACCTTCGTCCAGTCGGTAGTCTGCCATACTAGAGGACTTACCAGCGCGGGAATTCCTCAATCTATTTAGATTTAGAGATACTAACAAATTGAAGCCAAACTCCAGCTAACGCTTTTTAAGCTCTTACATCAAACAATTGTTATTCCATTTGGGATAAAGGTTTTTCAGAAATAGATAAATAAAAAAATAATGAATACATTAAAATGTATGAATATATATATATATATATATATATATATATATATATATATAAAAATATAAGGATATGTTTATACTTTGGTTGTAGACAGTAAAATCAGCTGCTTACAGTATAGCTTTAGGCAAGTTTACATTATATACGCCCTACCACATTGGTCATAATTGGAAGTCTTATGTGTCGTCGCCCGTTCTCAGCGTCCTTCGAACGCGGCTCAGGTTAAATGAACAAGTGACCAGTGAACTCACGTATTCTGCTCCAAATACACACACAATCTATTTTGGCTTAAACAAAGTTCAAGAAATGTTGGCAAACAAGTCTAGAGTATCACCAATGGGGAAAAAGCAAAAAAAAAAAAAAGGAGAGAAAATGCAATTCCTCTATCCTTAAGCGCGATACTGATAGGTATGCAATGTTGACACAACAGAGCAATGAGTCATTAGAGTATAATTATCATTCCGCAGTGATGTGCACTGTGCAAGGAATGTCTAATGTGTCAGCTTTTAGTCACACAAACAGCAGTCAGAGCATCAAAAACAGAGCCATCAGTAGCGGGCTTAGCTGATTATAACAGGCAGTTCGGTGTGCGGAGATCGCTGAGAGCCAGCTCCGGCTTATAAGTGCATACAGGGTATGCCTAAAAGGGGTTAAATTCATATGCCTTTATGGCAGCCTATTTCTGTCAACACTCGGCTGCGAAAACAAACATTCATGCCTTGTGAAGTGAGAGTGTATTTTTGAAGGCTAGCCGTCAGATATTTTTTGTCCTTCACACTTTCCTATGCTTAGCCTTTTTTGTTAAGTTGACTGCAAAGTGCATCCGTTCACTTGGTTACGGGAAAAAAAAAATAGAAGCAAAAGTAGTTGACAGCTGCCTATGGCTCTGTTGTCAAGCACATGGGCTCCTACTACAAAATGGCAGGAGGGCTGGTAGACCACATGCTTCACCCGACACTTTCCATGCTAGATGGGCAGACCTTATGTTCTATGTTATGGCTGGGATTTGTTTAGGCTTTGTTATGGCTGGGGTCTGGGTTTTTTTTATATATATCTTTTTTTTTAAATTATGTAAAATCAGTTTGCTGCATGATTTGCTTTTGAATTATGTGTCCATCATTTTGCATTTATTATTAATAAGAAGAATTTATGTAGCACCAACAGGTTGCACAGTCCTTTTCAAAAATAAGGAGACGGTACAGTTATAATACATTTTGATATAAGAGGATTAGGAGGGCCCTGCTTGTGACAGCTCACAATATAAAAGGGAGGGGCAAAGAGTAAAACCTGTAATGGGTGAGCTGATGGAGAAAGTAGGAGTGCAGTTTTTATGTCGAGGCCAGATAGTTTTCCCTGAAGAGTTTTGGGATTGACTAAGACCAGGTTCACACCTATACATTTTTTAGTGCACTTTCACACACTACAGTCCATTTAACATGGTTTCCTATGGGTCATGTTCACATCTGTGCATTTTCTGGAAAGGGCCAGGGATTTTTTCTGGTTTTTGGTTTCATAGACTGCAATGGATCAAAAATGTGTATTAAAAAACACAAAATGCACCTGGAATATGCAAACTGCAATCTGCATAGGTGTGAACCAGGCCTAAAGGCAGACAGAGTAGAAGTTAGCTTGAGAGGTTGTGGTAGGGAGTTCCAGAGGATGGGAAAGACTTTAGAGTAATCTTAGAAATGGACATGGAAGAAGATGATGAGGAAGCTAGAAAGTAGGAGGTCTTGGGGGGAGTGAATGGTTTGGGTGATATTATGAGTTGAGGTTGATGATGTAGCTGGTGGCATTTAATGGATGGTTTGGGTGATATTTTGAGTTGAGGTTGATGATATAGCTGTTGGCCTTTAATGTGGGTATAACGCCTACACATTTTTTATCGTAATGAATTCCTTGCATTAAGGTAAAACAAAAATGTTTAGGCGACAGTACCCCCCCCCCCCCCTTTAATT
>BLSH010404920.1:2241892-2273019 GCA_018402905.1 Glandirana rugosa
GGTGGTCGATGTAGTAGTTGGAGTTGAGTATTATAGTGGGTTTGGTAAGACACAAAATGCACCTGGAATATGCAAACTGCAATCTGCATAGGTGTGAACCAGGCCTAAAGGCAGACAGAGTAGAAGTTAGCTTGAGAGGTTGTGGTAGGGAGTTCCAGAGGATGGGAAAGACTTTAGAGTAATCTTAGAAATGGACATGGAAGAAGATGATGAGGAAGCTAGAAAGTAGGAGGTCTTGGGGGGAGTGAATGGTTTGGGTGATATTATGAGTTGAGGTTGATGATGTAGCTGGTGGCATTTAATGGATGGTTTGGGTGATATTTTGAGTTGAGGTTGATGATATAGCTGTTGGCCTTTAATGTGGGTATAACGCCTACACATTTTTTATCGTAATGAATTCCTTGCATTAAGGTAAAACAAAAATGTTTAGGCGACAGTACCCCCCCCCCCCGCCCCTTTAATTACATGAGCCCTCATTCAATCCAGCACTGTGCCTGTCTTCATCTCTTCTCTCCTCTTACTTCCTACTCTCACAGGCATTTCAGAAACAGTCTTTACGTTGGCCTCCTATAATCCTAGCACAGAGTAGTAATATACAGTATAGTTGTATAATATAAACTACACTATAGTTTGTCTATATAAACTACTGCATGCACAGAGCATGATGATAGGACCAGAGGGATGGGCTAATCAGTTTGTTTCTCCGTTACAGTCCTATCACAGGCTGGGGTTGGTGAGGTGACCAAGCTCTCTTGCTTAACTGCAGTAGAGAAAACTGAGGTCACAAACAGCTCCCATAGCCGGTTGGCCTAATTGAACTTTATACTGGCTTAGACTAGCTTATTTGTTGAAGTTTTATCCGAACTTTGGTCCCATGCACCACTCTTCCCACCTCCTTTTATATCTATCTCTCCAAAGCACCAAGCTCATGCAGTGAATCCTTTCTCCTTCTGGCCAAACACAACCTCTGTTGCCAGGGGGAGGCGCTGGAGGAAAAAGAAAAGAGCCCTCTTCTGGTCCTATACTCATCTATGGTGCTAACTTGATGTAGCAGCACTGATAGCATTGCATGTATCAACCATTGGTTACCAAAACTATAGAGAACTCCTGGTGGCAAAAAGGCCCAGTAACCTTATTGATTATCTGGAGTCTTCGGGCTTAATCTGTAGAGCAGTGGTCCCCAAACTGTGGCTTGTGGGAAACATGTGATCCTTGGCTTGCCTTTAACTGGTACCTGGGGGAACTATCCCTAACAGTGAGACCAACAATGGTGTGTTGTTCCTTCCACTGACACCAATGATACTGCACTACTCTTCCCATTGACAGCAACAATGAAACATTATTCCTCCTACATCCAAACACAGACGCTGGGTAATTGTTTACTCCCACTGCTCACTATACCTTGGACATTATTTACTTCCATTGATGCCAAGGCATTTTCTACTTCTGCTGGTCACATTCTGGCCCTGCCAAGGTCTGACCCCAGCTGTAGAATCTCAGGTATGCTAATCATAACTTGATTTTCTCTAATATCTGGCTAATTATTTTTTCTGCAGTGTGTAGTTTGATGTGCACTGTGAGAGCCTGCTTGATTGAATACAAATTAAATGGATTAGGCAAGTCCCCATTCCCGATTGGGTAATCTCAAGGAGATTGTACAATAATTGTAAAATTAGGTTGTATTGTGTGTGACCATCTTGAAACTTAATTGCTTGCAGGTAGCAACAACATTCTCTTTCCGTTCCTCTATTTCTATAAATCCCTTGTGTTAAAGAGTGCTGTATAATTGTGAAAAAGTACAATTAATTTCCATAGCAAGCTTATCTTTTTGCTTCTTTTTTCGTTTAAAATTTAAACATTTTAGAACCAAAGCAGCCTGCTGCCTAATTAAAGAATTTGCTTTGTCTTTAGGACACATACATTGGTATTGCAGATTCATTTTCCCAAATATTCATAGAGCAGCTTAAATATTGACCAAGACTTTTCAGGGACATATTGATTTATCAACCTTCTATTTAATTAAAACATGTATATTTTGTAATTCATTAGAACCACTACAAACACGCAGGCCTATTGCCCCCAGCTTCCGTGTCACTCATCATTGGAGTCAATTGTCTGCTCTGATGGGAGTATTTTCATTCCTGTGCCTGGCAACACATTATTGTTAATGTGTATAATGAATCATTTTGTTATTTAGTCAAAGATCTATGTTTTAAACCATGTTTTTTGAGTATTTTTAAAAGTATATACTAGCATTTTAGAAGCCTATTTCAAGCACTTTACATGTGTATTCAAGATTCAGGCATTTTTGATTTAGCCGATGGAAAGCACTAGGGGGAGGAGATCAGTTTTACAAGCTACAAAAATGTGCAAAACCATTTGATTTATTCATTTTTAAGTGTTACCATACAAGTCTATGAGGTCAAAAATGCCCAATTCTGCCTCAAAAGTAGCTCATAGTTTTAGAAGTGTTGAGCTACAGGCAACTGAGTACCCATATGTGAACAGCCACTGTTAAAGTACATGGGATTCTGGATGTGGAGCATTTTAGAGCTTTGAGCTACAAGGCGCTCAGGTGTGAATGAGGCTTTAAGCAAACCATTTTTTGTAAATCGGTTGTTATTTTTCATGAAAGTAACAGTACTTCCCATTTCAGACTGACAATACTAAGCTGCTGCCAAACAATTTGTAGCAATGTGGTCAGCCTGCCATCTACGCTCCTTCAGTAGGACAGTAAAGCTGGCCATAAATGGTTTGAATCCTGCTGAACCATCCCAGATTTGAACCATCCATGGGCAGGGTGGTTGTACCCGAGTTGATCCATCAATTGACTTGGGTACAACCAGCATGTTGGATTTTTACATATATAGCTATAGCTGCTAGCATTAATTACTGTGTTCTCCTGCCAGGGACGGCTATATGAGCCCCCTGCCAGAAGAACACAATAGCTCCGCAGGAGGGATTCCCCCATCAACACAGTCAGTGACAGTCACAGTCAGAGACTTTTCTTCCACCCGTGGTTGCAGGAAAGAAAATCGCAAAACATCTATGGCCTGCCCTAAGCAGCCCATAGGTTATGTAGTTTTCTTTCCTTACACCATGGGTGGAAGAAAATAAAATTACTCAATTCCCCTATCAACACAGCCAGTGGTGATGGGAGAATCCCTTCTGCAGCGCTATTTTGTACTGTCGACAGTGAGCCTTCCCTGCCAGCAGAACACAATGATCAGTGCGGGCTGCTATAGCCGCCGGCAGTGATTGCATGCAAAAAATCCGACAGGCTGGTTGTACTGAAGTCGATCAATGGACTGGTTTCAGTACAACCAACCTGTCCATAGATGGATCGAAAGTCGGCCGATCCCTGCTGAACCAGCTGAGATTCGATCCATCTATGGCCCGCTCTAGCAGGGGATAATGTCCCCGACAGAGCCCAGATAGCAGTAAAACCAAACAGGAGTTATAAACTACTCCCACTCAGTACGGGGACAGGTCCGTCTAGTGCCCAGAGCAAAGATGCAAAACTGCACCCCTCCCCCGCTGTTAATGAGTGCTGTAGAATTTTTATAATCCTGTGTCGATCCTCTGGCCTCCTTTCTCCGCTGTTCCCAGGGCACCTGCCCTCCTGCCCACCCCTTGTCCTTGTTCCCACTGTATCCATAAGAAAAAAAAGAATTGGCCTGATATATACTTTTGATTAGGAGGACTCTCCCTTCTACTGTGGCATATCCATAATGAAAAATCCAACAGTAAGTGTGAGGCTCCCTTCTTTTAGTAGGAGCAAAGGATACACAAGCTACTCTAAGTGTAAACCGTATAGTAGGAACATTTATTAAAACCAAGGTAAAATCTTACTCACAAACATAGATTAGTAGCGCATTACAGTGTCAGCCACTGCAAACTGCGGGGTTTCATGCCGGCAAGTGTGGAAGTGTAGACAGGTGTAGATCAGGTCCATGCTGCTGTCAGTCAGGTGTACACCGGTGGCTTCCAGTGCATCCTGGTTCCAGACTCTGCAATGTGTGGACGTCATTTCTGGTTGCAGCGTGTTGGCGTAACAGCGACGCGTTCTCAGAGCTTCCGCCCCTTCTTCAGGCTGAGTAAATGCCTTGTTGACTGAGGGCACATTCATTGGCAGGTTTGCATTGACGTGTAATGAATGTTTACCCCTGACCGACAGCAGCTCGGACATGATCTACACCTGTCTAGAGTTGAGCGGACACCTGGATGTTCGGGTTCGGCGGGGTCGGCCGAACTTCGCGGAAATGTTCGGGTTCGGTACCGAACGTTACCCGAACTTGACCCCGGACCCCGAACCCCATTGAAGTCAGTGGGGACCCGAACTTTTCGACACAAAAATGGCTGTAAAAAAGTCCTGGAAAGTGCTAGAGGACTGCAAAAGGAAGAAAAATGGGAGATGTTATTAGATCTGCAATCTGTCCCTCAAAGCAGTAGTAATCTCTACCTAGTCCAGTATCAGATCGTTCTGTAATGCAGGATGAGAGATTGTTCGGTAATCAGATCGTTCTTTAATGCAGGATGAGATGTTATTAGATCTGCAATCTGTCCCTCAAAGCAGTAGTAGTAATCTCTACATAGTTATTAGATCTGCAATATGTCCCTCACAGCAGTAGTAGTAATCTCTACCTAGTTATTAGATCTGCAATCTGTCCCTCACAATCTGTCCCTCACAGCGCCGGCAGCATCCTCTCCCTACAATAACCTAAGAGCATGTGACATGCAGCACTGTGACTCCAGCCTCATATAGAGGCTGGGTGACATGATGCACTGGCCATTAGTAGGCATGGCTGCGATGGCTTCTAGGGAAAAGCAGTAAAACGCTTGTTGATTGGCTGCCCTGCAGCTATTCAACATGCGTCATAAAATACCAGAACCCAGAACCCGAACCCGGACTTTTTCTCAAACGTTCGGGTTCGGGACACGGACACCTGAAAGTTCGGTATGGACCCGAACTTTAGAGTTCAGGTTCGCTCAACTCTACACCTGTCTACACTTCCACACTTGCCTGCATGAAACCCCACAGCTTGCAGTGGCTGACACTGTAATGCGCTACTATACTCCATGCTTGTGAGTACCATTTTACCTTGGTTTTAATAAATGTTCCTACTATACGGTTTGCACTTAGAGGCGCTTGTGTATCCTTTGTTCCTGTTTCTTAGAAGTGCTTCTTTCTTCTCACGCGGAGCTGCCCTTTGGATCACCAGATCTCACGAAACTTTTTGGACTATATATGGACTGAGCCATGGTCCAGTTCTTAGCTTTGCTTTAGTTGCGCTCACAATATTTTATTTTTCCCTTCTTTTAATTGTCACGGTAGAACACAAATAAGCCTATCTTACCATTGGAACCCCTTAGAAATATAAAACACCATTGGGATATTCAGCTAAAATATCCTTTTAGGTGGGCTGAATCTTAAGAAGTTTTAAGAAAAAAGAAACACAATATTGCAGAAACATCCTTATAATAACTTGACAGAATTTATCGCCCTGTGCTTAATTAAACCACTCAAAGGTGCCTTAAACATTGCAAGGCCTGAAAAGCAGAAAAAATAGCTAATTTCTAAATCTCTGGGACAAAGGGGGCTGTAGAAAAACTTTAAGGTTTCCATCCACGTAAATGTCAATATGGTGTCTGCTCCATCATCAGCACTAAATTCACATTGATGCCTCTTTTCTTCTCCGTATTGATCCTTCCATGAGAACGTAGATTTGTATCTGTTAATTAATGCGTCCTGAAACAGCGTTTGTATTAATCAGGTTGATAAGAAAAATTGGATGCCGGCACCCGCGTGACAACTATAAAAGTGCTGGCCCTGATAAAATCATGAATGGACCTCAATAAAAAAGTTCCTCCTTGCACTCAATAAACTAATCATCCCACTTTTAATTATGCGGTGGAAAGATGTGTGGAGATTGGGGAATGTGTAAATCTAATTATTTACTAACAGCAGTGCCTGGGAGGGGAGAGTTAGACTGTCATCGGAAGGTGCTGCAGGCAGTATTCTCTGTCCATCTGCTACTGCAGTGAAAAAAAAAAAAGAGAGAGAGAGCGAAAGGAAAAAAAATATATAATCGGAATCTTGAGAGAAGAGCAGCATTCCGAGCTAATTGAAAGACTTTTCTCTGCTTGTCTACATTATTGCTTATCGAGGGACAGTCCCCAAGAAACGATATGATTTGTGGCAAAGTCTACAGAACACTTTTTGAACTTACGGCCCACAATCTCATCAAGTAAATGTATTTGGAGGATCTGCTGGGAATCATATGAAATCTAATTTTATTTTTTTTATAGAAAGAATGTAAAAAGTTTTTTTTTTTTTCTTTTATTGCAACCCAGTGTGGGACCTCTCTGAAAACAAAACGCTAATTTACATTCAACATCAAGTGTTTGTTGTTTTTTAGATAGAATATTATTTTTTTTTTTAAAAAAGCCCAACGATTTATTATAATCTCTTTGCAGATATATCAGTCATTAACCTCGTGGGCTGTAAATGTAATGCATTTCAAATTAGAATCGGTAACATACACCAGATTGTATTGGAAGGAAGACGCAGAAATTTTACAGAGGAAATTCATTTTATAGTTAGATATTCTGCAATATGAACTTAAATTAGGATGGGTCAACATCTTTGTTTTTGTATGAATAGATACACAAATCCTGATTTGGCACAGGTTAAAGCTGGACTTTAGACAGATATAAAATATACAGATTAATGCAGCTCTGTAATCATGAATACATCGTTAAAGGAGAAGCATAGCCAAAGCTCTTTTCGCTATATTTCTCCTGTAGATCACAGAAGTGCAGTTCATTCTGCACTCCTGTGACCTGTTTTCAGCCGACAGTGGCCTAAAGCCAGCTGTCAGCTGATGTCACTCAGTTGGTCCAGGCTCTGGAAAGACCCCGACTTTACAGATCCACCCAGAAGCCTGGACTGATGCCTGTCTCTCAGCTGAAAGCCTGAGCAAGCCCCTACTGCCCCCTCCACAGCCCAGCGTCCAGTAAGTGCTGGTAGGGCAGAGCAGAGAGCCGATGACTGACAGTCACGGCTCTCTGCTCAGAGCGGAGGGGGAGAACTGAGCGATCAGCTGTGTTTGATCACTCAGTTCTCACTGCAGAGGTGGCGGGAAACAAATGGAGAATGGGATTTATGTTTTATCCACCTAGGTAAGTATAAATGTTTGTTTTTTTAGAAGTCCATACTTTTCTTTTAAATGTAAGTAGTGTAAGTACCTGAATGTGACAATGTGACAAATTTTAGGATTTTCCTCACTTTCAGTCCCAATAACAATAGTCACCATGGCAAGTAGAGTGAATCTTACATGTGGGGCAAGGACACCAATACATCAATATATATATATATATATATATATATATATATATATATATATATATACCAACTGCATGGCATCAGATCATACTGTATGCCTTATGTTACATGTACACCTGTACTATTATTTGTTAGATGGCTGGCCTATTACTTGTTAGACAGAATGCCTTTTACTAGAGTTAAAAGATAAGTTCAGGTTGAATGCATCTCTTCTCATGGAACCTGTACAATGTCTTACAGGCCACTTGCAATAAGCTTCTGACACGTCTTAAGACCCCCTTAAGAAAATAATTTCTAATCCCCTTTGACGATTTTATTAAGTCCTTGTCCTCGTTATGTGCCAACTGGCAAACTTAAGCACTTTTGCCAACAAGCCAAAGAAATCATTTTCCCACTGTATCTACTTGTATTGCTTCTAATGTGATTGCGCAAATTAACAGTGTAGTTTAATATACAGAACATCTATTAACTCCTTATCTCCAAGTTTATGTTAATGAGCATGTTTATGACTTGATGCCAAACATTCGCTGTATAGCAGATGGTGATCCTAAAATGCTTTTAAATTATAAATGCATTTTCACTAAAGTTAAGACATCTGTAGTTGTTCTTGCAGCCCACTAACAAAAGCCAATATGATCATTTACCTCTGTAGTTAATTGTGGTTATGATCTGCTTTGTATTTGCATCCATCTCTGCTGTGAAAAAAAACTTTTCTTGACCACCACTTGGGGGCGCTGTTAAGGGACAAGAGACTGGCTCTGCTATAATCTGAATGAGCAGCCAGTTCCCTGGAAGCAGAGATGTACATCAGAATGTACAGAGCCAGTAGGTTGCAAGCATTCCTGCTGGAAACAGGACATATCAGAAGTAAAGGTAACCCATCATATTGACATTATTTCAGAGGCTGCTGGGAATAGTTTAGATGTAAAATTTTCAGTGAAAGTGCAGTTATACTTTAATGGATTTTTTTTTTATATTTCTCATTCAAAGAAAGCTCAAAATACCCTTCTACTCTTATAGTTACTTTTAAAGCCTGACACCTGATATTACATTTACCTACCCTTGCAGGTAGTTAAAGGTAGAAGTATTGTACCACTCATGCCAAGCCAAAACTGTACTTCTCTCTAACCTGCCATTTTCTTTACACATATATGAAACAATTCTGGTTTAGCACAAAAAAATACATTGGTTATTAATACTTCAGCTACAAAATGAAAATGAGTAAAAGTGCTTTCTAATCTAACCAACATTCTTCTCATTTCTTCTTTTCCTCAAGGATTCTCCACCTTGTCATTGGCTGACCAGATGAGTCTTCTGCAGAGTGCGTGGATGGAAATCTTGATATTGGGCATTGTGTACCGGTCTCTCTCATTTGAAGATGAACTGGTCTACGCTGAAGACTATATCATGGATGAAGACTTATCGAAATTGGCAGGACTGCTGGAGTTGAACAATGCCATCTTGCAACTTGTCAAGAAATACAAGAGCATGAAGCTTGAGAAAGAAGAGTTTGTAACTCTCAAAGCTATAGCGCTTGCTAACTCAGGTGGGTTCACTTTGCATAAAAGCAGAACTCCAACTTTGATTAAAAATTATGATTGTAAAAGAATAAAAAGAGGACGCACCAGCCTTGTGCATTACTCAAGTAAATTGATTAAATCCAAAGGAAAACGTTTATACTCACAAACAAGAATGGAAATTAAGGCATATCAGAGTCCACAAAGGACCAACAGCGCCCAGGTCATCAAGGCTGTGTCCAGCACGCCGGAGGAACCTATGGAAGGCTGACACGTTGCCCTCTGAGGAAGAGGGGATTGCCCCTCGAAATGCGTCAGCCTTCCATAGGGTCCTCCGGCATGCTGGACACAGCTTTGATGACCTGGTCACTGTTGGTCCTTTGTGGACTCTGATATGCCTTAATTTCCATTTTTGTTTGTGAGTATGAACTTTTTCCTTTGGATTTAATAAATTTACTTGTGTAATGCGCAAGTCTGGTGCCCCCTCTTTTTATTCTTTTACAGTGTTTCCTTTGGGTGTCCCCTGGCCCTTGCAGGGCAGCAAGGCCTGTGCTTCCTTTGTGAACCATCAGTTCCATGCCACTGTCATTGCCATCGCATTACTGTTGAGTGCAGGAGATTTAGTTTTGACTGTGACAAAATTAAGATTGCATATGTAGTTACCTCCTGAACTAAAACCAAACCATACATGGATCAAAATTTACTGCTGAACCAGTGGAATTTCAATCCATGTATGGGTAGGCTGGTTGTACGGAATTTGTTCTACTGATTGACTTCTGTACAACAGCCTGTCAGACTGTCCCCGCTAGATCAGCAAGGAAACCTCAGCAGGGAGAATTCACCCATCGACATCAAGTACGTGGATGGAGAAATCAAGTCTTTTTTTTTTTTTCGTTAAACCGCTTTTAGAGTGAAAAAAATTACAATCTATGGGCTGCTTATGGCCTACTGTTCCTTTTCCTCACATCTCCCTAGCCTGTCTATAATTGCTAAGTAAATAAAGCCTCAAGCTGCAGATGGTTACCCTACTTGTGGCTGTGTGACCATAAACATTGCACAGCCACTTCCTGCCAATATAAGTGCCATTTAGACTTCCCTCTGCTCCAGAGACTACAGAGATGATGCCACAACACTACTGGTGCTGATGCTGGGTGGAATTAAATGGAGTACAATTTGCATACAATCCCCACTTACATCTACTCACCATGATGTGCCTTGTAGTAGGCTTCTAGTAATGAAATTGATATTTTGTTTAGAAATTGAGAAATAGTTTATAATACACTCTACAAAGCATAATGCTAGCAAATATGATAGTGTTGGGCAGCAAGTAGCTATGGGAGGTGATCCCTTTACACAGAACCACTCTCAGCCATCCAGAAATGACATGATTCCCTGGACACAATGTTTCTGGAAATGGTGTCAGCAGCATACAGAAAATTCCTCATGGTGTCCTGGACTTGCAAAAGGCTCTGGAGAAGAGCAATGACATCACAGATATTACAAAAGTTATTTAGCATTGATAGAAGCAATACATTAATAAAGAAATAGTATGGATGTGGTGGCAGCATACTTGTGTGAGGTGAGTAAGTCCTGACGTTGAGGGTTAAAATATTTATTTGGCATTGTATACCATGAAAGGCATGGGTTGCTTGAACTTTCCTATCTTAGCTTAACTAATGTAGCAGAGCAAGTTAAAAATATTTTATAAAGCAAAAAAAATAAAACACTACAGGTATGCAAAGAAGAGGACAAGTGGTGGCTCTTTTTGAGTGGACATTTTGAAATGGAGATTGTTAGATGTGACACAGCTTTGGTATGTGGATTGTAAGAAATATGGGTGTGGAAGGAACCTAGGTGGACAGAGCCAGGTTTAAAATGGTTATCATTTTGGCAAGCTGAAGGAAAGAAGATTAATGGGTTAATTTAGTAAAACAATACTTTTTACCCAGGATACAGTGAGAGAAGTTCTTCAGACAGCCGCACTCCAAAATATTGCCGTTTATTGATAAGATCAAATGCAATACAGACAGAGCATATTGGGGGACAAACCCCAGGTACAAATGCTGACGCGTTTCACGTCTATATCTGACGCTTACTCATAGCTATAGATATAGACGTGAAACGCATCAGTATTTGTACCTGAGGTTTGTCCTCCAATATGCTCTGTCTGTATTGCATTTGATTTTATCAATAAAGGGCAATATTTTGGAGTGCGGCTGTCTGAAGAACTTCTCTCACTATATCCTGTATCATGGCGGAGCCTGCACCCTATGGAAGCGGTCACATCTGTGGAGTGAAGCCGTGGCTTTGAGCGGGTATTGTTTTCTCTTCAATACTTTTTACCCAGCTTGTATTCATTTAAATGCCCAATAAAACTGTAAAGAAAATATTAACATTTTCCACCAAAATCTGATCTTGTCATTTAAATGAACAAAATCAGGAGCATTCATTAAAACTGGTGACTAATCAAACTTAATTTTCCATAGTGACCAATCAATTTCCTACCTAATTTTACTATAAAGTAAAAGTTGAAATGTGACTGATTGCATTTGGCAAGCACCTCACTTGTGGTTTTCTGTTCTCCAAATCATCCCTTGCTGCATGTGCTGTTCATATCCAGCAATTAATGTTAAATGTTTTCTTACTGCAAGTTCGGAAATGGTATAGACTAGGGGTCTCCAAACTTTCTAAACAAAGGAACCTTCAGACTTTACAGGGGCCAGCGGGAATAGAACTTTTTTCTGGCTTCAGTGGGAGTAAACAGTGGCCCATCATTGGTATTAGGGCGAGGAATAGTACGCCATTATTGGTGTCAGTGACAAGAATTATGCCCAATTTTTGATGTTAGAGGGCAGAATAGTGTATCATATCAATGGGATGAATAGTGCCCCAAGGGCCGGATGAGAGCAACCAAGGGGTCGCATCTGGTCCCCGGGCCGCAGTTTGGAGACTCCTGGTAAAGACCATCTGATTGGCTGATATAGGCAACTCTCATTTTCTTTTTGTCTAGCTGTTATGCTTAGTGACCAGCGTGAGGTGCTATAAACTATTATAGTTTATTATAATAGATTTATTATATTGTTCCACCAAATAAATGGTAAACTTTGTAGGCACTTAAGTTACCTGTCTTAAATCACAATCACCAATTCAAGCCTTCAGCGGCCAGAGCATGCTAAGTCTTTTGGTTTTCCACCTATTTGGCAGAAAGCTTCCCACACCTGATTAAAACAGCTGTTAAAATTAGAGATTATAGATCTATTGACTCCATTATTTAGGAGGTCCAGACAATCAGATCGAGACACCATATGTTTCAATAAGCACAGCAGCCAGTTACCGTGAGAAGGGTTAAACAAAAACCATTTAGTCTATGTAAGAAACTCAAAAGTGCTGAAGCAGTCAACAGTATGAGATAAGTAAAAATCATTGGGCTTTGTTCTTTCCCTTTTGTGTAACCCTAATGCATTTCCTATGGTCCTTAAGTCCCTTTTAGCATTTACATATAGTTGTGGACAAAGCCGTGTTTAATCACATGCTGATCATTAGATACCTGTATGTCAATAACACGCGCTGATGCCATGTACCATTGACAGCCACACCGTGCCCCTCCATCTGTTTTTGTTCTGACCCTTTCTCTGAACTTTATCTTGGTTTCTGGCCAGTAGTTTTCCCTTTAATTACAAGAAGGAAACTGTCAATAAAATCTGTTAAATGGGATGCAATGAGTGGCTTCAATGGGCAGGCGGCTATTTGTTCAAATTCTGGAGCATTCAAAGTATTGACAGTTTGTTTTCTGGGGCCATATGCGACGATCAATCCCAGGCTGGGCTCAGCCGCGCTGAAAAATGAAAAACCAGATTGCTTTTGCTTACTTGCGGATGACGACTCGTGATTTGGCGTGGCTCGAGTGAGATGAGACCTTCTGCCCAAATTGCCCCCCTGAGAGGGAGACAGAGGATGCGTGACTAGTTTTAGAAATACTTTTTTTTTAAATTGATTTTGCAATTAGCAGTTTGCAGTAATTATTTTTGTGGCTTTAAAGGGAGAGGAAGAATTTTCCAATATTAAAGATTTTTTTTTCAAAAATTAGACATATTTACATATCTGATCTTGCTGCTGTTAAAGTGCTGTTCATTTGGTACTTGTGTGTTATTTATGTTCTCAGTTATACTTAAATATGGACACTTTAATGTGTGCTGGCCTCACCTACTCTTACAAATGTTTCTGACTTGGTAACTAATGTTGCACACTTTGAAGGCGGCTATATGTTCAGAAACACTGCAACTGCAGAGCTTATCTGATTGTTTTTGCCAGTGATGTGCAGTGCGGTTTACATTAGGAGTAGAAAGATTTAGTGCATCCAGGAAAGCCTTTTTAACATTAAGTTCCTCCCCCTTACCACAAATCAGCCACCTGATACCAAAACGTCCAATGAGAACATCGTCATCATCAATTGTCAATCATTGGTCTAGCTCCTATTCAGTCGGTTCAGCAGGGAAGCAAAACACAAAGACCGTGCTCACCACAGGGAACACACCTCATAGATTATGGATGGAGTCACTGGGTGCTCTGGCTCTAATGCCCTCCAGCCATTGAAAGTGCAATTCCAAGAAACATTTTTATTTGCTATACAAAATGTCAGGATTAGAAACACTGCCGCGTTTTGGCATACAGCCTTGTTCCCAGCCTGGCTGTGAACAAGACTGTATGCTGAAATGTGTCAACTGTTTTTAATCCTGACCTTTATGTAGCAAATAAAGACTTTCATGGAATTTTGGAGTTGCCGGCTACCTCTTTATTGGGGTTTCAGCAGGGGCCAGACAAATTTTGTTCAGTGTCTGGCCATCCCTGTTCAACATAAGTTGATTGTTTGATTGACTTTTGTTGAAGGAGAATGTTGGAAAACTTTTCTCGATTAGTAGCTGCAGCCAATTCTCCCGTAAGTTTTGAATAATTTTGGGTTTAATAGCTTCAATATGCAACTGTTTTACAATTATCTCTAGGAATACCACACAAACCTGCACTTGGAATGTATTAGGATTCCAAGTAGAGAGCAGCAAAGTTAAACGAAATCCTATTGCAAGAAAAAAATCTGCAACTGTGCCTGAAAATATTCACAAGTGCTAACGGAAGCACTTGTTAAAACAATGCTCAAGTGGCAAAAACATTTTATTCGCAAAGCAAACCCATAAGCGTTTGCTAAGTTCATTAACCAAATGCGTAACTAAAAGAGCAGGTATGAAAAAGATACTGCAAGTTTCTTAGTAAAACATAAGATTAAATATTGGGGTTGATTTACTAAAATTAGAGAGTGCAACATCTGGTGCAGCTCTGCATAAAAAACAATCTGCTTCCATTTTTTTTTTTTTGTCAAAGTTTAATTGAAAAAGCTGAAGTTAGAAGTTAATTGGCTACCATGCACAGCTGCACCAGATTTTGCACTCTCTGTTTTTAGGCAATCAACCCCAAAGGCAGTAATGGAGCTCCATTATATGGAGCTGGGCCCCTACACAGGGTCCACCTGCAGGTTGGGCATGAACACTTCATGGTCAAAAATTGGCTCGAACTGTCAGAATTAGTTTATCAAAGAGGACCTGTATTATGAAAGCTGTGCCCAAAAAAGCCAAGCAGTGGGCAAAGGACTAGTCACACCAGTAATGCCTGTGGTCTCCCTGCAGCTGATCTTTTTTTGGCTACCGTGCGCAGCTGCAACAGATTTTGCATTCTCCAGTAATTCAACCCCACTGTCTCGTTTCTGATTCCAAGTGCATTCTGTAACAAATATTTTTATCTTCACTCTGACTTATCATTGCCCACAGCTACCCCTCTACTCAAGGAGATCAGCAATAGCAGTGCTGCCATTGGTTTGCCATTGGTTTGTTATGGTGGGGAAAGCCTGGACTCGTTTATACCTGTTCTAAGAATTTAATTGATTTTCAAAAAGTAATTTTAGAGAATTTCATCAATTGATTTGCCTGCATATTTCCATGTGGATTGAATGCTTTTCATATGATTTGAATTATCTAAACAATCATTAAGTATGAGTTGTATAATTTTTGGGAGCTTGGATTCATGCCTAGATTCAGGAGAATAAAAAAAACTAGCAATTTGCTAACTTGTCACTGCTTACAAACAGCAAAAAATGGCAAGTTTTAGGTGACTTTAGGAACTAAACATTTTAATTTCTTTCTTTCTAGATTCCATGCATATAGAAGACGTTGAAGCAGTTCAAAAGCTTCAAGACGTCTTACATGAGGCTCTGCAAGATTATGAAGCCGGGCAACACATTGAAGACCCTCGCCGAGCTGGCAAGATGCTGATGACTTTGCCACTTCTCCGACAGACCTCCACCAAGGCCGTGCAACATTTCTATAACATCAAACTGGAAGGGAAAGTTCCTATGCACAAACTGTTTTTGGAAATGCTTGAGGCCAAGGTCTGACTAAAAGAGTCTCTGGTGACCAGATAACACCATCGATAGAATAAGGGAAAACAAGACAAAAAATATGACGGCAACCAATGTACTGAACTTAAAGCAAATGACTGCACTGATCAACAGCAGAAAGACTGGAGCAGCTTTTCACTTTTTCCTCTGCATTTTACTGGTGAAGTATTTCCTCTCCCATTTTTGCTGCTGATGAATTAAACGAAAAAATAAAAATAAAGTCTTTATTTGAGAAAGATGGAAGCCAGCCCTGCCAAAGGACAGAAATTCATAGGATGCCACTGACTTTAACATAGACTATTATGCCCCCAATAACTTAAGGAATTGGAAAAAACTCAATAGCGTGACAACAGAACACAATGACTCAATATGCTATTAAGATTCCTTGGGAGCAGTCTCTAATTGGACACCCTGAGCGACATGTCATCGGCTGCTTCATTGCATTTTGTTCTCCATTTAGGCCACCTAGCCATTTGATTCCTTTATTGTTTTTCAAGTCTTCCAGATATTTCTCAGTTTGGTACTGCGTAACTTTTTCAGGGAATAGTTTTGAGCTTTATTCATTCATGCAATATTAATTAAAATAATAATAATATTAATATATAATGATACAAAATGCATTATTGGTTCGAGCAACAATGAATAATAAGGACATCTCTTTAAAGATTTTTTTTATTTCATTTTTTTTTTCTTTCTTTCTTGTTAAAAATGGAGATTGTTTTGTACCAGCTTTACCAATTTTCAGCCATTAACCAGTTGTTATGTGGGTATGTCTCTTACTCAAGCAATAGATGAAGGGACGGTGCATATTACCACGGATGCAATTAATGTTGTGTGCCAGTCTGGCTTGAAACCTTCAGTTTCTTAAAGTTTAAAGCCTAGTATACCTGTTTTTTTTTCCTAAAATATTAGATTACACCTGTGATGTACTGTACATAAGTAGTCTAAAGTGTTTACCACTTCAAATTATGAGGATGCTTGCAAACTGGTATGGTTTCTTTGGAAAAAAAATAATTAAAAATACAAAAAAAGTTAATTAATTTGCATAAAAATAATAACAATGTAAATTAATATCGCAGGATAAAAAAAAAAAAAGCAAAGGCCAGCAATAAAGTGTATGATATAAATAACTCTCTTTTGGCCAGATTAAAACATATATAAATAATAAATGTACAAAGGAATATTTTTTTTTTAAACAGCAATTTTATACAGATAGCTAAAGCAGTCAGTGTGGTTTTTCAAACCGTATTGTTGCAGCATGTTAGCCGTTTGGATATGAGACTGTTAAAAGGTGTAATCTAATGTACCTTCCTCAGTTTTCCCAATTGCCACAGTCGCTGACAAATACCTGCAATGCATCAACATGCTCTGCCAATGTAAGCGTTAATAGTTGCTCCCTGTATCATGTGAACGCCCATAATCTATGTACACAAATGTAATTAAAATTGTAATCCTAACAACAAAAAAAAAAGAAATGTAGTTCAGCTTTTCAATGTTTCCTGTTTGCTGTGCTTTTTTTCCACATTTTTATTTTTTCCTTCTCAGTTGCATTTCAAAGCTTATTGTACTGTTCTCCTCGTGGTTGTTTGGTTCTCGTGACGTGCGCTTTTAGACACAGGGTAGAATTAGAGGAAATATTGGATGTACAAATCCTTGGGAGCCTAAAGTAGTTTAATCTGTGGCTTCCTGGAAATACTGTTCTTCTAAACCATGTCTCCTCTGCAGATCAAAACATCCAATTGTAAAATTACACCACAAAAAAATCATGAGGCTTTCAAAACAAAAAAACATTTTTTAAAACCGTTCTTAATGGAACACCAAAAATATCTTCTATGTTAAACTATGCTTAATTTTAAAGCGCTGTATATATGGCTTTTATGAAATCATCTCAAATATTAATAACTCACTGTGTTGTTTCAAAACTTTCATTTCATTTTTTTTTTATTTTATTTTTTTGTTTAAAAAGTTCCAAGACTCTACTACTCTGTGTGCTTTAACCAGAATACAACAGGTTGGTAAAACACAGCAGCCTGGTTCTTTAAATACTGTGTATCTACCATTAGCTATTTAAGGACTATTATGTAGATTGTGGTTTCTCAGTAGAGAAGTGACTGTAGTGTGGTTCTAGATAACTCATCATTAGCAATTCATTCAGATGGCGAGTACCTTGAAATGCATAACTCTGACAGGTATTCAAAAATTGGTACACCCCCCGGTGACTAAATTTTTACAACTCCTGGGAGAAAAAAACAAAACAAAAACAAAAAAACAAAAGGTGCTGATAGACTGAGATTATTTATTTAAATATTTAGAATATTTTATTTTAAAGCTTTATGTTGTTTCAGTAACACTATATATATATATATAGATATTATAAAAACAAAATAAAAATAAACAAAAAAAAAAATACCACTATCGTGTACACATCAATTTCACTGTATTAGGCATATGTACGTGGCATTTAGAAGCACACTGAAATGCATATATTCCATGCGAGCGTGCAAGGTTCGATCTGCAAATATCTCAGAATATTAAGATTAACTATAATAAAATAAATCAAAACTTTGGAAGTTAAAATGTGCTAATTATAATTTAAATGCTGGTGTGCCAGACCTAATTAAATATCTGCAAATTGTAGTTCTCGGTATTGTTCAGCTTGTTGTATGACTACTTTAGGTCCAATGGCTATATGGACAGTGGGGCATTAGATCTGAACAAACGAGAAAGATGCTCAGTTGCCTTTTTGTCAAAACAGCAAAAAATAACATGGGGTATGGAAAAAGAGTAAAGGAGTATGATTATACAATTTAAATTATTATTTACTGTTCTAATTTAATTTTGAAATTAAATTATTATTTCTTATTTAATGCAATGTGATTGCGTGTCTCTTTATCTCAATCAAATTGGAAAGTTGTATTTATTACACTGTTTTGCTTTTTAAATAATGTCAAAGGGGATATGAAATTTTTAAATTGCTATTTTTCTTGTTGAAGAGAAAATAGGGGTTGGTGATTGTATTTTAATTATTGAAACATTTCTGTTTACCTGCCTAGGAAAAAAAACACATCTGATGGCAGTCTAATGTACAAGGATCATTGAAAGAACAAATAAATGAATAGAAAATAAGATAAATATGATAATGATAATTTTAATAAACCAGGAGTTGCAACATAGCCGGAGTAACAAAGAAAACCATGTTATCAATGGGCTTCACATCTGTAAAGCAATCAACTGTATATTTTTGTGATGTGTATCATACCATGTGCTCCAGAAATATGTCCATTTGTGTAAATGTATTTATTTTATATTGTATATATTGTTAAATGCAAAAAGGAGACATGATTCTGTAACTTCAATCAGTTCAGATGTGTAAGTCAAATTATTATGCCTTTCAGGATGATGGTAGAGCAATATTAAAAGAAAAAAGCTTCCACTTTTTGATTGTTTTTGTGTTGTATTTTTTTATTCCTCTTTTTAGGTAGTGAATAATTAATTCATATATTTTATATATATCATTTTATTGTTAATGTATTATATGGTGCCATTATTTTCTTAGCACTTTAGGGTAGGGTAGATCAAAAACTTTAAAGCTTTTGTTTACCCAAAAACAGAAGTTTTATATTTTTTAGCTTAACGTTCTTTAGATGCAGTGGCTGCATTTGTTTTATTTATTCAAGGTGATTTTGCCAGTAACACACTTCCAGCCTTAGGGTGACAACACTCTATCACTTTTTTGTACCAGGACAACAGGAACAACATAGCACTACAGAACACTGCCCCTCTCCTTTTCTCCACAACATAGAAGGGCATGGTTCTGAGGTCCTCAGAGATAGATGATAACAATTTAATTGGTAATGGTCAGCATAGTCAAAAAACACAGCAACACAGCTCAAAAGATTTCTAGTAAGATCAATAGGTATGTTATCAGACACACTATTTTGCCAAAAGTATTGGGATGCCTGTGTTTCCACGCACGTGAACTTTAATGGCATCCCAGTCTTAGTCCGTAGGGTTCAATATTGAGTTGCACACCCTCTGCAGCTATAACAGCTTCAACTCTAATGGAAAGGCTGTCCACAAGGTTTAGGAGTGTGTCTATGGGAATGTTGACCATTCTTCCAGAAACGCATTTGTGAGGTCAGGCACTGATGTGTACAAGAAGGCCTGGCTCACAGTCTCTGCTCTAATTCCTCCCAAAGCTGTTCTATTGGGTTGAGGTGCAGGCCAGTCAAGTTCCTCCACCCCAAACTCGCTCATCCATGTCTTTATGGACCTTGCTTTGTGCACTGGTCCAAATCATTTGGTGGAGGGGGGATTATAATGTGGGGTCGTTATTCAGGGGTTGGGCTTGGTCCCTTAGTTCCAGTGAAAGGAATTCTTAAGGTGTCAGAATACCAAGACATTTTGGACAATTTCATGCTCCCAACTTTGTGGGAACAGTTTGAGGATGGCCCCTTCCTGTTCCAATATGGACTGCAAACCAGTGCACAAAGCAAGGTCCATAAAGACACGGATGAGCGAGTTTGGGGTGGAGGAACTTGACTGGCCTGTACAGAGTTCTGACCGAAACCCCACATAACAACTTTGGGATGAATTAGAACGGAGACTACGAGCCAGGCCTTCTTGTCCAACATCAGTGCCTGACCTCACAAATGCACTTATGGAAGAATGGTCAAACATTCCCATAGACACTCCTAAACCTTGTGGACAGCCTTCCCAGAAGAGTTGAAGCTGTTATAGCTGCAAAGGGTGGGCTAACTCAATATTGAACCCTACAGACTAAGACTGGCATGCCATTAAAGTTCATGTGAGTGTAAAGGTATGCGTCACAATACTTTTGCCAGTATAGTGTATAACAAAACATAGTATGGTATATTTCACAGATCCAAAGGGACTAAATAAGAAAAGTTAATTTTTAAGGTATAGATACTCTAAATATACTGAGTGCCAGTTCACACTACTGCACATTGCATGTGATTCGCACCGCACTGCAGTGCAAATCAAATGCAATGTCCGTGCAATGCGAATTCCGTGCAAATGTGAATGTCTGTGTAATGAGAATGCTGAAATGGGGGTGTCATTAACAATGTATTGACACTCCCAGCAGTCAGGTGCGATGTGGGAACCAGCAGTGGTTTTGCAGTGTTCCCGCACCGCACCTATGTGAACGGGCACTTAAAGGAATCATTCAAACAGTGATTTTGGTGCTTCTGTTTGGTATATTTAAAATGTATGCAAAGCCATTTAGGTAAGTTATGGAAGGTTTAGAACTCATATCAGGCTCATCACTGGCTGTGTTCCCACTGGGGCAGTTAACTCTCTTTATTATTTGTCCTGGTGACTATTGTCTCTATTACATAAAGTCTTGAGAAATCCCAAATTTTTGAGTTGTCACGGGAACAGAATGTGAGCGGAGGTTTTCCAATGGGGAAAATATTTGGTGTGCTAAGTGCCAAGTGGAGATATCCCCCCATGTTCAAGAGATCTGCTCTTACTTCTTGCAGTGTCTTCGGAATGGGAAGCAAAGAGAAAAATCTCCTCAACAGGGAACAGACAGCAAAACTAAAAAAATGTTGGCTTTATATACACTTTAATGTAGGGAGATTCACCCTCTCTTTTTGTCCTTGTGACCATTATCACTGACACTGAGAGTAAAAATGAAAGAAAATCCAAAATTGAGTTGTTACCCGAGCATGAATGGAGGGGAAATCTTCCAAATGAGGTACCAGTCCTGGTGACAACCTGGTATTCCCTCACTTTGGAGGGATTTCCTCTCACATCCTTTTTTGGCTTTGGGATAGGAAGTGAAATCAAATCTCTCTTTAGCACCTTCTAGCATAGGATGCTAGATAAATCTAGGTTTTGGCACCTTCTGTAAGGGAGCAGCGGTCACTTGCTCTGGTCTGCTCATGGTTTCACAGGCTGGGAGTTTGATTTGCCCTTTCTCTGGAAGAAGTTTCCAGAACTTAGGATGGGAAATTCAAATAACTGGTCTAAATATTTATCATGCCCCGGCCAGTCCCTCGGGAGATTTGCCCAGAAGGTGGTCTGGGAGGGGGTAAGTAGTCTGGAGCCATTGGGAGACCCTTCTTTACCCTGTCAGGGAAGGTTCCTGAGAGGGCCGCTTTCCTTTGAGGCATCCTATGGACTGAGTTGCTGTTCTGCAGGGTCTCAACTGTGGCAGGGCTGGAGACCTGGGAATAATTTGGATCTGAGTGCAGGATTTCTCTACAAGGGGATTGGGTCTGGAGAGGGAGAGTCGCAGGGCAGCAGGAGGCAGCTGTCCTGGGGACCTGTGGGTAAAAACCCTAACTGATCCCCTTTTAATTATGCAGCACCCTAAAATTGCACTGTTTACCTGGGCAGCTGTGCAGGGTAATAACCATATGCCTAAGAGACTTGCCTTATGGTCTTCAGTCCGATCGTTTGCTGGGCATTTTGGAGTATCCCATGTCCCATCCCCTCTCTTGTTGCAAGTTCTTTAAGTGATAAACTACAAAAAATACAATCTCTAGACTGTTTATTGGAACCAGAGTGAATGGACTGTTGATTGGGTGACTTGCGACCTCTGTGCTGTTTGGAAAAGAACCAGTTAATATCAGTGGCTCCTGCTGGGTAGCACTACATCCTCAATGGTACACAGATGGCAAAAACAAAAACCTACAGCTATAATCCTCCTTTACTCCATCCAAAAGTTGATTTACAAATGTGGCAGGCACCGTATAAAAGGGTGTGTTTATGTTATTACATGATTTTGAATTCCAACTAAAAGTCTGTACTTATATTTGATTTCTTTAGAAAAAAAAAGCTCATATGACTGGGGGTGTGGTTGCCATCATCCATGCTACTTTAACCACACTATAAATTCTTCTTTTTTGTGGGATTTTGGAGGCAACTAATATACACAAAACTACAGTTTAAAAGATACTTCATTCTTTATTATTGCCTTTAGATATTAAAAAATATTTCATAAAACATTTGTTTGTATGACTTCAGATATAATACATATTATGGCCACAATGCCTAAGGTAAACCATATACAGTACAACATGATAGCACATATAAAGTACATAAAGTGGCATTCTCCGACTCCTTGCTGTCGCATCCCACCACCATATACAACAGTTGGTGGTCTCAGAAGTTGGGAATATGCAACATGATTCAAAAGGATCAAAATAGTATCTCCTTCAGGGATTAAATAGCATTCTGTAACATAAACAATCTTTTTAAGAATCGTGATTTAATACATAGTTGTCATGTGTATATAACACAGTATAGTATAAAAAAGCACACCAAACAATGCTTACTTTTTGGACCAAAGTGTTCGCTCACAATGTCACATGTTTGACCAATGTCAGGAATTATACCCATGGTACACAAGGAACGCTGAGCTATAACCCCAGGTTCCCGTGAAATGAACTGTTAAGGCGTCAGCATACCAAGACATTTTGGACAATGTCATGCTCTCAACTTTGTGGGAACAGTTTGCGGATGGCCCTTCCTGTTCCAATATGTCTGCGCACCAGTGCACAAAGCATGGTCCATAAAAAAATGGATGAGCAACTTTGAGGTGGAGGAACTTGACTGGCCTGCACAGAGTCCTAAGAAATGTGTGTGCGCTGCTCAGGCTCGGTGGTAAGGGGTATGTAGGCAATGCTTCTGCAGCCGCTACTAAAGTGCTGACAGGAGATGGAACCCGTCCTGATTCCTGTAAAACTTCAAAGAACAATGGAGTGGTCCCTGGAAGTCACACATATAGGTTTCTAGGAGTGGTGAGTAGAGTGGCAACCTCAGCCTGGACTCCAACCATGCCAAAGTTCTGACCCCAACCCAATATAACACCTTTTGGATTAATTAGAGTGGAGACTGGCCTTCTCGTCCAACATCACTGCCTGACCTCACAAATGCGCTTAGAAGAATGGTCAAACATTCCCATAGACACACTCCAAAACCTTGTGGACAACCTTCCCAGAAGAGTTGAGACTGTTATTGCTGCAAAGGGTGGGCCAACGTAATATATAACCCTAAGGAGTAAAACTGGGATGCCATTAAAGTTCATGTGCATGTAAAGGCAGGGGTCCAAATACTTTTGGTAATATAGTGTATGTATATATATATATATATATATATATATATATACGCACATACACTGAACAAAATTATAAATGCAACACTTTTGTGTTTGCCCCTATTTATTAAAAGCTGAACTCAAAGATCTATGACTTTTTCTATGTACACAAAAGACCTATTTCTCTCCAATATTGTTCACAGATCTGTCTAAATCTGTGTTAGTGAGCACTTCTCCTTTGTTGAGATAATCCATCCACCTCACAGGTGTGGCATATCAAGATGCTGATTGTACAGCATGATTATTGCACAGGTGTGCCTGTGCCTGTATGTACAGTATCTCACAAAAGTGAGTACACCCCTCACATTTTTGTAAATATTTTACTATATATTTTCATGTGACAACACTGAAGAAATGACAATTTGCCACAATGTAAAGTAGTGAGTGTACAGCTTGTATAACAGTGTAAATTTGCTGTGAGTACACCCCTAAGTGAAAATGTCCAAGTTGGGCCCAAAGTGTCAATATTTTGTGTAGGCACCATTATTTTCCAGCACTGCCTTAACCCTCTTGGGCATGGAGTTCACCAGAGCTGCTGGTGCTTGCCACTGGAGTCCTCTTCCACTCCTCCATGATGACATCACGGAGCTGGTGGATGTTAAAGATCTTGCACTCCTCCACCTTCCTTTTTTTTAATTTTTTATTTAAATCAATCCACCTTCCATTTGAGTCTGGAGACATGCTTGGCAAGTCCATCACCTTTACACTCAGCTTATTTAGCAATGCAATGGTCATCTTGGAGGTGTGTTTAAGGTCGTTATCATGTTGGAATACTGCCCTGCGGCCCAGTCTCCGAAGTGAGGGGATCATGCTCTGCTTCAGTATGTCACAGTACATGTTGGCATTCATGATTTCCCTCTATGAACTTTCGCTCCCCAGTGCTCAGCACTCATGCAGCCCCAGACCATGACACTGCCACCATCATGCTTGACTGTAGGCAAGACACACTTGTCTTTGTACTCTTCACCTGGTTGCCGCCACACACGCTTGACACCATCTGAACCAAATAAGTTTATCTTGGTCTCATCAGACCACAGGACATGGTTCCAGTAATCCATGTCCTTAGTCTGCTTGTCTTCAGCAAACTGTTTGCATACTTTCTTGTCCATCATCTTTAGAAGAGGCTTACTTCTGGGACGACAGCCAGCCAAACCAATTTGATGAAGTGTGCGGTGTATGGTCTGAGCACTGGCAGGCTCACCCTCCCCCAGCCCCTTCAACCTCTGCAGCAATGCTGGCAGCATTCATATGTCTATTTCGCAAAGACAACCTCTGGATATGATGCTGAGCACATGCACTCAACTCTTTTGGTTGACCATGGTGAGGCCTGTTCTGAGCGGAACCTGTCCTCTTTTAGCCTAGGCCATCTTTATGTAGAGCAACAATTCTTTTCTTCAGACCCTCAGAGAGTTCTTTGCCATGACGTGCCATGTTGAACTTCAAGTGACCAGTATGAGAGAGTGAGAGCAATAACACCAAGTTTAACACACCTGCTCCCCATTCACACCTGAGAGCTTGTAACACTAATAAGTCACATGACACCGGGGAGGGAAAATGGCTTACTGTGCCCAATTTAGACATTTTCACTTAGGGGTGTACTCACTTTTGTTGCCAGCGGTTTAGACATTAATGGCTGTGTGTTGAGTTATTTTGAGGGGACAGCGAATTTACTCTGTTATACAAAGCTGTCCACTCACTACTTTACATTGTAGCAAAGTGTCATTTCTTCAGTGTTGTCACATGAAAAGATAGAATAAAATATTTACAAAAATGTGAGGGGTGTACTCACTTTTGTGAGATACTGTGTATATATATATATATATATAATTAATGACAGTATATTCAGAGGCCAAGTAATCCATTTATTTACATGCATATAGGGATAGACAGATTAATGTACGAGTCCCTGCAGAGATCCTCTTGTATCAGAGAGGTCTCAAGAGGGGATGGCTAATATTTAGCATAGATCAAAAACCCCCAGTTTTGCCCATATAGATTGAATATTTTTGTAAAATATGTTTTAGTAGCTAAAGGCAATGATAAAGAATGAATTAACTTTTAAGCTATAGTTTTGTGTATATTGGTTGCCTCCAGAATCCCACAAAATAGAGGAATATTTACTTCTTTGTACTTATGTTTGATTTTTCTATGCAAGACCAAAAACATATCTACATTATTAAAGCAATGCTTTCCTTTTCCAGGGGATATAAAAACACATTTCAAACACAAACTATACAGCTAATAACACACTAGTGAATATTCAGTGTACAATAAAGTCTTTCCCCTGAGACCCAGTTATTCACACACGGGTGCCATTATTTTGCCTCCTCCACTACACAGAAAAAGTGAAGCCGGGCTACCAGCCCCAACATACAAGACACCTCCACCCCTCCTATGACTGTTGTGTCACTGCTGTTTGCAATATTTAGCATCCGGGTGGAGTGTGTAGTACAAGAACTAAAGGCTTAGCTATTGACTTTGGTCAAAAAGTCAACATTTGCATATAAGTAACAGCACTGTTTACCTTGCTTGGGCTGTATATTTTTGGGAATAGGAGTGCATTTAGTGCAGCTGATGACATGGATTATGATGGTTTCACTATGTAGGCATACTTTGGGGATAAATTATGTTTACTTTACTGGAAGTATTGGGGAATCCATAGTGGAGAAAGATCTGGGGGTTTTGGTAGATCATAAGCAATGCCAAGCTGCAGTTTCCAAAGCAAGCAAAATCCTTTCTTGTATTAAGAGAGGTATGGACTCCAGATATAGAGACATCATTTTGCCCCTGTACAAATCATTAGTAAGACCTCATCTGAAATATGCAGTTCAGTTTTGGGCACCAGTTCTCAAAAAGGATATCGGGGGACTGGAGAAAGTGTAAAGAAGGGCAACCAAACTAATAAGAGGCATGGAGGAGCTCAGTTATGAGTAAAAATTAGAGGAACTGAATTTATTCTCTCTTGAGAAGGGGAGATTAAGGGGGGGATATGATCGACATGTACAAATACATAAGTGGTCCATATAGTGAACTTGGTGTTGAGTTATTTTCTTTTAGGTCATCACGTCTAGAGGAAAAAAGATTTCATCTCCAAATACTGAAAGGTTTCTTCACAGTAAGAGCTGTGAAAATGTAGAATAGACTCCCTCCAAAGGTGGTTTTGGCCAGCACTGTAGATTAGAGTTGAGCGGACACCTGGATGTTCGGGTTCGTCTGGTTCGGCCGAACTTCACGGAAAAGTTTGGGTTCGGTACCAAACTTGATCTGAACTTGACCCCGGCCCCCGAACTCCATTTAAGTCAATGGTGACCTGAACTTTTGGGCACAAAAATGGCTGTAAAAAAGTCCTGGAAAGGGCTAGAGGGCTGCAAAAGGAAGCAAAATTGGGGTAAGAGTAGGTCAAGTGCTCTGCAAACAAATGTGGATAGGGAAATAACTTAAAATCACATAAAAAAATAAAAATGGGAGGAGGAGGTAGATGTGGAGTAGGAGCCTAGAGGTTGACTAGGACGTGACCGTGGCAGTTGAGGTGGAAGTGGCGGAGGAGGGGGAGGAGGAGGAGGTAGCCAACACTGTTTTTTGTTTGTTTTTGTTTTTTAATTGGGGTAGCCCCCAAAATAGACATATTAAAAAAAAACAAGTATACCAATGGCTGTGTGAGGCCGGTCTAAATGGCTATTCTGCACAAGGTACAGACGAGTCTTGTGGGATCCATGCCTGGTTCATTTTAATAAACGTTAGCTTGTCCACGTTGGCTGTGCACAGGTGGCTGTGCTTGTCTGTGATAACGCCCCCTGCCGTGCTAAACAAACGTTCAGACAATAAACTGGCTGCAGGGCAGGCCAGCACCTCCAAGGCATAAAGGGCAAGCTAAGGCCATGTGCCCAATTTGGAGACCCAGAAGTTGAATGGGGCAGACCCATCAGTCAGTACGTGTAGGCGTGTGCACACATACTGTTCCACCATGTTGCTGAAATGCTGCCTCCTGCTAAGAGGTTGCCTATCAGCTGGTGGTGCTGTTTGTTGTGGCGTGCTGCTGACAAAGCTTTCCACATTTCGGCCATGCTAACCCTGCCTTCTGAGATGCTGGCGGTGCCACAGCTGCATTGGTGACCTCTTCCTCCTCCTCCGCCTTTCGCCTTGTGCTTCCGCTGAGCCCCCCTGTATCATTTGGGAATGCCCTCAGCAGTGCGTTTACCAGCGTGCGCTTGTAGTCGCGCATCTTCCGATCACGCTCCAGTGAGGGAATTAAGGACGGCACGTAACGTCCTTGTAACGGGGATCCAGCAGGGTGGCCACCCAGTAATCAGCACAAGGTGCAATGTGGGCAACTCAGCTGTCATTGAGCAGGCACTACAGCATGTCGCTTATGTGTGCCAGGCTGCCCAGAGGCAAAGACAAGCTGTCCTCTTTGGGAGGTGTATCATCTATGTCCTCCGTATCCCCCCAGCCACGCTCCAGTGATGCCCACGAGCTGCGTTGGGTGCCACCCTGCTATGAACACGGTTCCTCCTCCTCTTCCTCATCCTCCTCATCCACCAGAAATGTGCCCTGGCTTGAAATTTTTTTACCTGGCCTATGCTGGTGCAGGAACCCACCCTCCGAGCCACTTGTGAATGACTGGCCTGATAACCGTGGAAATGACCCCTCTTCCTCCTCCTCTTCCTCCTGTGCCACATCCTCTTCCATCATCGCCCAAAGTGTTTTTTCAAGGAGACATAGAAGTAGGATAGTAACGTTGAGAACAGTGTCATCGGCACTGGCCATGTTGGTGGAGTACTTGAAACACCGCAATATGGTACACAGGTCTCGCATGGAGGCCCACTCGGTGGTGAAGTGGTGTTGTTCCACAGAGCGTCTGACCTGTGCGTGCTGCAGCTGAAACTCCACTGTTGCCTGCTGCTGCTTGCACAGTCTTTCCAGCTCCAGCATGTGCAAGGTGGAGTTCCAACTTGTGGCCACGTCGCATTGGAGGCGGTGAGCGGGAAGGCCGAAGTTCCGCTGTAGCGCAGACAGGCGAGCAGCAGCAGGGTGAGAACGCCGAAAATGCGCACAGACGGCCCGCACTTTCTGCAGCAGCTCTGACATATCCAGGTAGTTTTTTTAGAAATTTCTGCACCACCAAATTCAGCACATGCGCCAGGCAAGGGATGTGCTTCAAACCGGCTAGGCCCAGAGCTGCTACGAGATTTCGCCCATTATTGCACACCACCAGGCCAGGCTTGATGCTCAGTGGCAACAACCACTCATCGGTCTGTTGTTCAATGCCTGTCCACAGCTGCTGCACAGTGTGGGGTTTATCCCCCACACATATCAATTTTAAAACAGCCTGCTGTCATTTTCCCCTGGATGTGCTGAAGTTGGTGGTGAAGGTGTTACGCTGACCGGATGAGGAGGTTGTAGAGAAGGAGGAGGAAGCGCAGTAGGAGGAGGAGGCAACAGGAGGCAAAGAGAAATGCCCTGCAATCCTCCAAGGCGGAAGGACACCTCGCCTCAGGCCCACCCGCCACTACATTTGCCCAGTGTGCAGTTAGCGAGATATAGCGTCCCTGCCCATGCTTACTGGTCCACATATCAGTGGTTATGTGGACCGTGCCACAGATGGCGTTGCGCAGTGCACACTTGATCTCGTCCTCGACTTGTTTGTGCAGGGAAGGGATGGCTTGCCTGGAAAAGTAGTGGTGGCTGGGAACCACGTACTGTGGAACAGCCACCGCCATCAGCTTTTTAAAACTGTCCGTGTCCACCAGACGGAATGACAGCATTTCAAAGGCCAGGAATTTTGAAATGCTGGCATTCAAGGCCAGGGATCGCGAGCTGGTGGGAGGGGTACTTCCTCTTTCTCTCCAGTGTTAGGGAGATGGACAGCTGTAAGTTTCCATGGGACGGTGTGGAAATTCTTGGGGGTGGTGGCGGACATGGTGGCGTTGCTGTTACATCGTCTGTTTTCTGGGTGGCAGGTGACACTGGCACTGTAGAGGTGGAGGAAGAGGCAGAGGCAGCAGCAGAAGAGGAAGCAGAAGGAGGCTGAGACCTTTCTTGGATTTTGAGGAGCTTATTCCACTGCAGCTCGTGTTTTGCATGTAGATGCCTGGTCATGCAGGTTGTGCTCAGGTTTAGAACATGTATGCCTTGCTTCAGGCTCTCATTGCACAGCGTGCAAACCACTCGTGTCTTGTCGTCAGCACATTGTCTGAAGAACTGCCACACCGGGGAACGCCTTTGAGCTGCCTTTGGTGTGCTAGGTCCATGGGTGTGGTGGGTAGTAGCAGGTATACTGTCTAGGGGACTGCTTTTGCAACCTGCTTCCCCTTTTGCTGTGCTGGTGCCTCTGTGCAACCACCACCTTCCTCCAAACTGCACACATCAATCGCATGACCTTCATTCCATGTGGGGTCTAGGACCTCATCATGCTCCTCCACATCATCTTCCACCCACACTTCACCACTGCCCTCCTTGTCAGTCTGCACACTGTGGAAAGCCGCAGCAGTTGGCACCTGTGTTTCGTCATCATGAGAGACGTGCTGCGCTGGTGTTTCCATGTCCTCATCCTGCAACAGAAGTGGTTGGGCATCGGTGCACTCAATGTCTTCCACTTCTGGGGCAGGGCTATGTAGATGGCTCACGGAAAGCACACCAGGAGAGTCATCAAAAAGCATAAGAGACTGTTGCATGACTTGGGGCTCAGACTGCTTGGTTGATTTACAAGGGGCTGAGGTGAAAGACAGCTGGCCATGGGGTTCAGGTGCCAACTCTGAGCTTTCATCAAGGGACCGGGTGGGACACAATGTGAAAGAACTGGAGGCATTGTCAGCCACCCAATCTACTAGCACCTGTACTTGTTCTGGCCTCACCATTCGTTGAGCTGCATTCGAGCCTACCATTTAACGTTGAAGGTTCTGTCAGCTACTCGCACCTGAAGAAGGTGTTTCACTTGTGCGTGTAGCTGGCACAAATCGACCACGTCCTCTCCTTGCAACAGGAACTTCACCAACACCACCAACACCAGCAGCACCAGCAGCACCACGACCACATCCCTTATTTGACACTCTCCTCATTCTGGCCACAAATGTACTATGTAGCACTATTTATTAATAAAAAAAAAGAATAATACATTCTTTTTTTTTTTTGGAAAACAGCAACGTAGACGCACCTTTTATTTTTGTGCAAGAAATGCACCGCTCACACCAGCAGCAGGAACCTCTCCCTACACCAGTATGATATTATTTTAGAACAATAATCTGTCCCTCACAGGAGCAGCAGGAACCTCTCCCTGTAGCACTATGATGTGATGATTTTAGAACAATAATCTGTCCCTCACAGGAGCAGCAGGAACCTCTCCCTGTAGCACTATGATGAGATGATTTTAGCACATTAATCTGTCCCTCACAGGGGCAGCAGGAACCTCTCCCTCTAGCAGTATGTGAGGATTTTAGAACAATAATCTGTCCCTCCCAGGAGCAGCAGGAACCTCTCTCTCTAGCAGTATGTGATGATTTTAGAACAATAATCTGTCCCTCACTGGAGCAGCAGGAACCTCTCCCTCTAGCAGTATGTGATGATTTTAGAACAGTAATCTGTCCCTCACTGGAGCAGCAGGAACCTCTCCCTCTAGCAGTATGTGATGATTTTAAAACAATAATCTGTCCCTCACAGCACCTAATAACAAAATTTTAGTAGTGTATGACGATCTCC
>BLSH010404920.1:2277617-2291842 GCA_018402905.1 Glandirana rugosa
CACGACACTCCCCTTTCGAATCGCAAGATTTTGGTAGACTATGACCTGATCCATCTCAAATGATCACGACACTCCCTATCTAATGGCTAGATTATAGTAGAATAGGAGGTAATGTCTGTCCATGGACCGCCACGACACTCCCCTTTCGAATCGCAAGATTTGGCTAGACTATGACCTGATCCATGTCAAATGATCACGACACTCCCTGTCTAATGGCTAGATTGTAGTAGAGTAGGACATAATGTCTTTCCAAGGACCGCCACGACACTCCCCTTTCGAATCACAAGACTACCTAGTCCAGTATCAGATGGTTTTAGAACGCTAAGCTTTCCCCTCACAGCACCGCCAGGAATCTGTCTGTAATGCAGGATGAGATCATATTAGATTGGTAATCTGTCCTTCACAGCGCCAGCAGCATGCTCTGCCTACACTATCCTGAGACAATGTGACACGCGGCATACGTGACTCCAGCTCATATAGAGGCTGGGTCACATGATGCACTAGCCTATCACAGCCATGCCATTAGTAGGCATGGCTGTGATGGCTTCTAAGGGCAAACTAGTGAAACGGTTGTTGATTGGCTGCCCTGCAGCTATAGAAAAGGCGCCCAAAATAGTCTGGGTCACATGATGCACTGGCCAATCACAGCCATGCCATTAGTAGGCATGGCTGTGATGGCATCTAAGGGCAAACGAGTAAAACACTTGTTGATTGGCGGCCCTACAGCTATAGAAAAGGCACGCAAAATACCCGAATACCGAACCCGAACCCGGACTTTTTTTCAAATGTACGGGTTCGGGGCACGGAGACCCCAAAGTCCGGTACGGAACCGAACTTTACAGTCCGGGTTTGCTCAACTCTACTGTAGATTGCTTTAAAAAGGCCTGGATTCTTTCCTTAATGTAAATAATATAACTGGGTACTAACATTTTTAGGTAAAGTTGATCCAGGGAAAATCCGATTGCCTCTCGGGGGATCAGGAAGGAATTTTTCCCCCCCGCTATAGCAAATTGGATCACGCTGTGCTGGGGTTTTTTTTGCCTTCCTCTGGATCAACTTTGGGTAAAGGATTGTATATGGGATTGTATGGTTATATATCATTTTTCTATTTTTTTTTTTTTTGGTTGAACTAAATGGACTTGCGTCTCTTTTCAACCTGACTAACTATGTAACTATGGAAGACTATAGATTTTATTGATAACATATTTTTGGCTATTCTTGGAATATTGAATATGCTATATACAATTTTTGAAGAGCATTCATATTTTTTGCTCTCCTTGCTATTTTCAAATTTTGAATGTTATATGTCATATGCTCCCTCCACTGGTTATGTGTACCATGTATATTATCTTCCTCCACTTTACAAGGCCTATTTATAAGAAAAAAAATGTGCAAATGTCCCAGCAGGCACACAAATGCCACAACTAGTCCCTGCAATGTTTGTAATATGTGTAAAAGTTCATTTTCTATTTATTTACTATGATCATCAGCTACATGTAGAAGTCATAATGTGATATTGTATCTATATACCTCAATAATAATGTTAGCAAGTTAAAATTGTATAACACATTGTTGAGAATAAAACTGTGTGTGATACCAATTACAAGGATATAGCATCAATGTGGCAAATTAAAACTTTGATAGTGGAATAAATTTAAACCTTGTAACTGTATTTTCCCGGTAGCACATTTATTAGTCCTGCTTTCTTATTTTATCTTTCCTTTTCTGTCATTATTTTATTGATTCGATGTCTGTAAAATGGAAAAATATATAATAAAAATATTTGAAAAAACCCCCCAGAAATCAAGAAAATACTGCATTATGATCATGGGATGGAGCTGATGTTGATAGGAAATACATTTAAAAAATTACATTTCATGTATATTACATTATGGTGATTATTTGTGACGTTTGTGTGAATACTCTGACATTTGCACAGAGAGTCTTTTATAAAAAAGACATCCAAAGTATCTACAGTCAACATTTTTTTTGTTAGTGAGAATGATTAAAAACTCTGAAATGTTTTTGTCTGCGTCCATTTGTGGAGATTTCCTCTCATTTGCTATCCTTGAGATGCAACAGGAAGTGAGAGGCAATCTTCTTAAAGCAAGAAGCAATCTCCTCCATACGAGTTTCCACAGTAGAGGATTTTCCTTGTATTCTAGTTCTTGTGACAACTGTGAAAATGTTTCCCATTACTTGAACTAGTGACAATGGTTACCAAGACAAACATAGAGATTAAATCTCCCCAGTGTAGGCACAAACTGTGAAAGAAACATAACAAGAGTGCTAAACCTTTAATACTTTATCCAAAACTAAAAAAAAGTAAAGCTTTCCTGAAAAAAAAATGATGTGTAAAATATTCTAGGTAACTTTTTATTTTTTAAAACAGACATCCCCCCAGCCCTATTTTTTGTGTACTTTTGATGTTTTCTGCACTCCTTTCAACCCTAGGGAGGGGTGATGTCACTTTCCTGGTGCTTCAATGCTCATGCATCCCTCCAGATTCCATTAATTCCATTCGTTGTTAGAGGAAGAGGAACTTCAGACCCCATGATGCTGCCCCCACCCTTCAGTGTCATCACTGTCTATGCCTCCATGCATGTACAAACATGCCACGGTTATGGAGGGCACAGGTCTCAGGTTGTCTGGGCATGGGGAGGGAAACTCGACACATTTGCAGATGCACCACTGGTCTCTGCCAGGTCCCGGAAGTTGGGCAGAGCCCTTTGGCACATCTGTGCATGCACCAGATTTTTAAAGATGGCCAAACCAATAAAGGGAGCAGGGCTAGAATTATGGGGACTAAAGTTTCTCTTTAACAATAAAGGCACAGTGGTTAAGAAACACTACACTAAGCTATAGCATAGTATTTAAAAAATGTAACATGTTCTCTACAAGAAAGAATCTCAAGAATAAATACATTTGCAATATCATTTACATCCCTTGTGTAAGATATTTTTCTATACTACTAAATTAATTTTGAGGTCAGTAAATTAGTCATTGACATCATATTGGGCTTAAATAACCTTGTACAAGAGACAACCAATTGCATAGCAGATGTTCGCACAACAAAAAAGGTTTCAATCTTCCAGTGTGGGCATGTGATCTGGTGACAACTGTCAAAGACAGGGACATGGGGACCTGTAAGGAACACATATATCTGATAGTTGCACCTCATTCCCTAAAGTATAAATTCAAAAATTAATCGATCGGATGAGATCTATTCAAGGGAAGTATGGGAATGTTTACGGTGCCGAAAGAAAAGAACAGGATAATGAACACGATATAAAATCAAACAATTTTAATAATGCATCGTTAAAAGATCAAGACAATTAACAAAGTGACATAGATAAAAGTACAGCAGTGATCATTTTCTTGGGTTCAGTAGTTTTACAGTGGTGTGTGAAAAGATTGTCCTGACATATTTCGCTGTAGAGGTAGCTTCATCAGGGGACAGATGGTATAACACTATTGTATAACACAAAAAATATAATGAATAAGTATATAAACATCCAAAATGGCATAAACATATGCAGTTAATGGTGTAATATACATATGAATTTCTTACATGTGTATATAGGTCACAGGGCATTGTAGATAGGCATGACCCCATGTCGGCATCGAATCTTACCCAGTGCAGCTCAACTCGGAGCTCTAGTCTCACCCCAAGTGGCACAGCTGACAGGTAAAATCAGGGAATACGCAGCAATATCTAAATGTTGAGACAAAGAAATGATAGAATGAAAAGGAAAAGGGAAGTATGCAGGTATCATTAAGGGTAGTGATGATAGAGTAGATACTAACGGGGCAGGCTTGTGACGACAAGCTCCAAGGTTTATAATAATTTATAGAGAGAAACTTACATTATGATTTAGAATGTTTAGTATCGAAAAACAGGAGCCCGCATGCCATGAATAAATCTGGGCATGTCGAAGCTGAAAAAGGATTAAGGAAAAATAATGGCATCAAAAAACAATATAAGCAATGGAAAAAAGGGGAAAGCTTAGTCATATAACAGGCCAGAGTGGGCCAGCAAAAAAATGGTGGAAAAATTGATATGCATGTGTGTGTCACTGATGCAGTGTGGGAAGCTGGCGTCTGACATAGGCATAAGGCCGGATCCCTATATGCACTGCAGGAGGGACCACATGCATAAAGAATAGATCAAGACAGCAAACATAGCCAGATGAGATAAGGGAAGGGAAGAGAGAATGAATATGTCTGCCGGAAATGTGGCATGGGACACCAGGATCGGACATTGGCATAAGGCCAAGTCCCTAATATACATCCCAAGACAAGGCTGACATATTGATAAATAGTAAAATGTAATGATGCAGAAAAAATGAGTGGTACAATTATTAGGGCATAACCAAGGAGGGAGTGGGGAAGCCCAAAAGGCCAAATTTAGTTTCTAATTCAATAGGGTCCCCGTAGGTTGAAAAGCCAGTCTCTCATATGAAAGCAGATAGTAAGAGCCCCAGACATTCCAGGCAGCCTGCAAAAATGCACGTATGACCGGTTCAGGGTTGGAGAACAAAATATGGCAAGGCTGGAGAGCAGAGCGGTAAGCTGGAGAAATGGAGAGGCAAGGATGGATACATACCAAGTGTATATGGCATGTCAAACGTGGCCCCTGGGACCCACTCGTCGCCCAGTACACGCCCGTTCCCTTAAGTAGGGGGAGGAGGGGCGGGCCAGCGTGTGACGACCAAGTCACATGCACAGAATGGCGCGAATTCACGTTGCACGGTAGAAGACCGTGCAGTGCGCGTCAGATGGGCACAGAACTACAGTGCCCAGAAAGCATTGCGTAGTGATGTCACACGGCTGTCACATGAGACGGATCAAGGGCCAATGGGAACAATAGATGGGGATGAAGAGAAAGGGAGAAAGACAAAAGGAAACAGCGAGAAATCGGAGAATATCAGAAGAACAAACAGAAAGAGAAACAAAGGAAAATAAAAAGTAATAAATAGGAAATAGACGGGTAGATAAGCAAATTGTCATGTGAGGACAGAATGAAACCTGGGGGACGGATGTAGAGAGCCGTACAGCTGTGTGTCTGGGGGGATACGTATGTGCCAACACTGGAATAGCCTGTGAAAATACCCCAGCGCTCACAGAAGCATAAAAGATCACAAAAAGCACACCTATGGTGTATATGAGTACTGGTTAAATATAAAATAAAATAACATCATAAGGTAATCAAATTAATAATAATGAGAAAGAAAACAATATGAAATAACAAAGGAGATAAGCAAATTATTTAAATCCAAAAAATAGTATATTTCTAGGAAAAAAGAAAATTACATATAAATCAGACCCGGGTTTCGGTGCCTCAACAATAGGTAGAAACAGAAAGGGGGAAAGGGACATAAGGGGACATGGTAATGAGTGGGGACGTATTAAAGGAAGGATCTGAAACTAACAAAGTCATTGAGGCCTGGAAAGGTAGCAGCTCTGAGTTTATGAATCCACCAGGATTCCAATTGGAGCAGAATTTTGTTCATGTCACCGCCTCGAATGTGGGGACATGCTCAAGAGCGTGGAATTTGATCAATTTGGTGTTAAATCGGTGGTAAAGGCCTATATGTCTATTAATTGCTGTTTCCATACGTCTCTTGGGGGTTGGTGCTATATGGTCTTTAATGTGTTTTATGAACGGACGTTTTGTTTTGCCAATATAAAATCTGCCACATTCACAATGCCAGCTGTTTGGCAGGTAACCCTTTTCTTACTAGTGAACTGGTCACCATTAGGTAAAGTAACAGTGTCGGTATTAGACATGTATGGACAAACTTGGCATTTTCCACACGAGTAAGTTCCATAATTCTCAATGTGTTTAGTGGAGATTTTGTCAAAATGACTTTTGAAGAGTTTGTCCCGCAAGGATGGGGCTCGTCTGAACATAATTTCAGGGTGATCATTAATATGTTTCCCAACTGCTGGATCAGAGGTGAGTAAAGGCCAGAATCGAGTCACAAACACAGGTTTCCATATCTCCCCCTGTTGTGTCTCCAGGACAGGAAGTGAAAGAAAATCTCCCCAAGAGACAGAAAAGAAAACAAACACAGAGTTTTTAACTATTATCAACCCCTTCTAAACCTAAGAAACATGTTTTTGGCTATAAATATGCTTTAAAGTGTACTTGTGCCGTAAAAGAAAATAAGCCCTTACTGACTCCTGTGGATGTAGGCACCGTGAAGAAAGCCATCTTCTAAGTTCCTATCAGAGGTAGCGACAGCTACTTACCTCTTTTTTTGCTCTGGCAGCAGGAACTTGCCAGCCTTGTATTGAAAAAAAACATCTAAAACCTAACTTCCAAGTGACAGTCTGTTATCATATTTAAGAATTAATTACTTAATACTTGTAGCTACATGGGTCAGTGAGGGCTTGTTTTAAAATTCTATTTACTGCTTGTTAAAAATATGTTAATACTTTCATACCCATAGTCTGGGCATTTTAATAACTTGAATACCAAGTATCCTTTTAAAATGGCATTTGGACAGTGGCTTTTAGTCCAGTTGTCATTTTAAAATGGCACCGTGAATCAGCAGCTCCTGCAGTTCCCTGCTGGCAAGTAGGCCAAAGATGCCAGCTATGCAGCACATCATTTATTGATTTGCTTTGTTGCTGTACATGGAAAAGTCTACCTCAGGTCTCCATTGGCCAAATGCAGACCACCCCTCATGAAGAATATAAAATATTCATGAAATATACAGAACTGTGCAAAGGTTTTAGGCAGGTGTGAAAAAAAGCTGTCATTTAGGAAGGTTCCAGAAATAGAATTGTTAATAGTTTATTATATATCAATTAGCAAACGAACAAAGAAAAAGTACATGAACAGAAGAGAAAACCAAATAAAATCTATATATTGGGTGTGACCACCCTTTGCCTTCACATCATCAATTCTTCTAGGTACGCTTGCACAGTTTTTGAAGGAACTTGGCAGGTAGGTTGTTCCAAACATCTTGTAGAAATAAACAGAAATCTTCTGTGGATGTTGGCTGCGTCAGATCCTTCTGTCTCTTCAAGTAATCAAAAACAGACTCAATGATGTTGAGATTAGGACTGTGTGGGGGCCAAACCATCACTTATAGGACTCCTTGAACTCTGCTTTGTTATTTTTACTTACAGATAAGCCTATAATGATAATTACCTGTAGGTAAAATGAATATCTCCCTGCACAAAGCCACTGACGTCAGCGTTGCATGCGCTCTGAAGGTCCGGCATTCGGCATTCATTGTCCTGCTGCAGGGTAAAATTGGGGCCAATCACACGCCTCCCTGATGGTATGGCATAATGGGTCAGTATCTGCCTGTATTTCACAGTATTGAGGACACCATAGATCCTGACCAAATCTCCAACTCCATTTGCAGAAATGCAGCCCCATACTTGCAAGGAACATCCACAATGCTTCACTGTTACTTACAGACACTCATTATTGTATTGCCCTCCAGCCCTTCATGAACAAACTGCCTCCTGCTGAAGCCTAATATTATAAATTTTAACTCATCAGTCCAGAGCACCTACTGCTATATTTCTGTACCCCAGTTATATGTTTTCATGCATAGTTGATTCGCTTAGCCTTGTTTCCATGTCAGACGTATGGCTTTTTGGCAGTAGTTCTTCTATGAAGACCACTTCTGGCCAGAATTCACCATGCAGTAGATTGGTGTACCTGGGTCCCACTGGTTTCTGCCAGTTCTGTGCTGATGGCACTACTTGACTTTAATAGGGAAGTAAGCATGATGTGTCTTTCTTCTGCTGTATTATGCTTCCTTGGCCAACCACTGCGTCTACGGTCCTCGGTGTCGCCCATCGAGAAAGCGCATCAGCCACGTTATTCTCAACCCCCGGGACATGTATAGCAAACACAAAAACATTCAAACGCAAACACAACAAAACCAAATGATGCAGCAGGTGGACCACCGGGGGGATGAAGCTGACAATGAATTAATTGCACGTACCACACTCATGTTATCACAGTGGAAACAAACACGACGATTCTGGAATTCCGCCCCCCACAAGACAACGGCCAGTACAATTGGAAATAATTCCAATAACCCCAAATTCCTCAAAAGATCAGACCTCCATTGCATCCAGCCATCTACCGGTGCTCCAATGGCCACAAAAGTAAGCGGCGAAAACTCCCTGAACCAGCTGCGTCCGTGTACAAAACTAACTCCCCCACAGAAACCGCCAAACTTATCCAAAAAGACCTTCCATTGCAATGTTCCAGGAACATATCCCACACTCGCAAATCGTCTCGATGTTCTTGACGAATGCAAACAAAATGGTGCGGTGCTTTGACCCCCGCAGTTGCTGACACCAAACGTCTGCAGAACACTCGTCCCATTGGCATAATACGGCAAGCAAAATTGAGCTTGTCTAACAACAATTGCAATTCCCGCAACTGAACTTTCGATCGTCGGACAACACCAGCCACCGTCCCGCGAAGATCTTCCAGCTTGTCCAGTGGTAACCGACAATCCATCCCACAGGTATCCATGACAATTCCCAAAAACTTCAACTCCGTAGCAGGGCCCTCTGTCTTATCTGGGGACAATGACACCCCAAAAATGTCAAAAATGTGCTGTAAGGTAGTCAATAACATAAGACATGCCCGATCTCCTGGCGGGCCTATGATCAAAAAATCATCCAAATAATGGATAATTGACTTGTGGCTCGATAGATCTTGGACTACCCATTCCAAAAAAGAACTGAAAATGTTGAAATAGGAACACGAAATCGTGCAACCCATAGGGAGGCATCGATCCACAAAATATTCACCAACCCATTTACAATCCAACAGGTGAACACTGTCCGCGTGAACTGGCAAAAGGCGAAAAGCTGACTCAATGTCTGTCTTAGCCAAGAGCGCCCCCTGTCCAAATTTCCTAACCCATGCCACCGCGTCATCAAAAGACGTCTTATACACGGTACACAATAAGGGATCGATTGCGTCATTAACGGATCCGCCTTTTGGGTGCGAAAAGTGAAGGATCAAACGGAACTGGTTCGGTTCCAGCTTGGGGACAACCCCCAAAGGAGAAACCGCAAGGCCATTAAATGGTGGGGCTGAAAATGGAGCCGCCATCCTAACCAAAGCCAGCTCTTTCCGCAGTTTCCCCAAAACCACTTCCGGATGCGCATAGGCCGACTGCCAGTTAACCGAAACCGGAGGGATACTGGATAAATAACTGGGAATCCGAAAACCCTCCTGAAAACCCAACAATAACATTCTAGCAGCTGCCCTGTTGAATACCTACTTAGGTACGGTGCCAGCTTTTCCACCTGGTGTCCTCCCTCTTTCCAGCGTTGCCCAGTTTCTTTCCATTTTTGAAGCACCAGGACAGGGAATGTGAACCTTCGCAACCAGAGCATTCATGTCAGAAACAACATGATCCCTCGAACCTACTGGCACCCTCGTTAAACCCCCAGCAGAACCCCATCCATTTTTTTTCCAACGGTGAGGACCTAGTGGGGAAGGAGTGACCCTGGCTTGTGTCATAAGTAGAGTTGAGCAAACACCTGGATGTTCGGGGGGTTCGGCCGAACTTCGCGAAAAAATTCGTGTTTGGCACCGAACTTGACCTGAACTTGACCCCGGACCCCATTGAAGTCAATGGTGACCCAAACTTTTTGGCACAAAAATGGCTGTAAAAAAGTCCTGGAAAGGGCTAGAGGGCTGCAAAAGGAAGAAAAATGGGGGTAAGAGTAGGACAAGTGCCCTGCAAACAAATGTGGATAGGGAAATAACTTAAAATCACATAAAAAAATAAAAAATGGAGGAGGAGGTGGATGGAGGTGGATGTGGAGTAGGAGGTTAAGGAGGCGGTGACCGTGGTAGTGTAGGTGGAAGTGGTGGTGGAGGAGGAGGAGGTAACCAATAGAGTTGAGCGAACCCGAACTGTAAAATTCGGGTCCGTACCAAACTTTTGGGTGTCCGGGACCCGGACCCGAACCCGGACTTTTCAAAAAAAATCCGGGTTCAGGTCCGGGGTTCTGGTATTTTATTACACGTGTTGAAAAGCTGCCAAGGGCAGCCAATTAACTAGTGTTTCACTGGTTTTCCCAAGAAGCCATTAGTAGGCATGGCTGTGATTGGCCAGTGCACCACGTGACCCAGCCTCTATATGGGGCTGGAGTCACCGTGCTGCATGTCATATGCTCTCAGGATAGTTTAGGGAGAGGATGCTGCTGGCTCTGTGAGGGACAGATTGCAAATATTATAGAACATCTCATCCTGCATTACTGAACGATCTGATAGTGGACTAGGGAGACATACTAGTACTGGTGCTTTGAGGGACAGATTGCACACCTCATCCTGCTGCACAGAACGATCTGACTGGACTAGGTAGAGTCTGTTGCTTTAAGGGAAAGATTATTCTTCTAAAATCATCATCAAGTTGTACTTGCAAAAGTTCCAGCTGTTGCTTTAAGGGAAAGATTAGTGTTCTAAAATCATCATCAAGTTGTACAGGGAAAGGTTCCAGTTGATGCTTTAAGGGAAAGATTAGTGTTCTAAAATCATCATCAAGTTGTACAGGGAAAGGTTCCAGCTGTTGCCTTAAGGGAAATATTAGTGTTCTAAAATCATCTCCAAGTTGTACAGGGAAAGGTTCCAGCTGTTGCTTTAAGGGAAAGATTATTGTTCTAAAATCATCTTCAAAGTGTGTGGGAAAACCCTGTTTCAGGCGCGTGAAGCCATATTAGTGTTCTAAAATCATCTTCAAAGTGTGTGGGAAAACCCTGTTTCAGGCGCCTGAAGCCATATTATTGTTCTAAAATCATCTTCAAAGTGTGTGGGAAAACCCTGTTTCAGGCGCGTGAAGCCATATTAGTGTTCTAAAATCATCTTCAAAGTGTGTGGAAAAACCCTGTTTCAGGCGCGTGAAGCCATATTAGTGTTCTAAAATCATCTTCAAAGTGTGTGGGAAAACCCTGTTTCAGCCGCGTGAAGCCATATTAGTGTTCTAAAATCATCTTTTAGAAGAAGCCGGGTGCATGGCGATGAAGTCATCCATCACCGCCGCCAGCTGGACACTCTGCCCTGGACTAGGCCCAGATGCCGCCCTCCGAACGCCGCCTTCACTCCCGGGACCTCCGCTTCTGATGCTGGTGGCCGCAGCCGTCCTGGAAGCAGGGCCCACGCCAGCTGTAACATCCTGATCCCCTGTTAAAGGAAGCCTGGAGGAAGAGGCAGAAGGAACTCTCCCGGTCAGGTCCCACCGATGCTGGGGATTCCTTCCAGCCCCGCCGGTGGGAAGAGGTGCAGATCTCTTCGCCGTTGGAGCTGAAGGGTCTGAAATCTAAATCCCTGAGCGGCGACTCACCCAGGGGGGGGTCAGTTCCAGCCTTGACCTCCTCACACGTAACACAGGGGGAGCAGGCAAAGCGGGTGCCTGCCTCGACCCCCCCCCAAAACACCATTCAGCTGGGAATACAACCACTGGGGGCCATTCAACAGCACAGCAGACCGCAGTTGCTGAAGGATTCTCTCCACATCCTCCATACTTTTTTCTTTTTGAAAAAGTGCAGCAGCCCCCAGGAAAAAAACTTCTCCTGACGCTGCCAGGCTCTGCCCTGACTACCCCCCACAGCCCCACCCTAGCCCACATCCCCACGCCACACCTAGCCATACCCTAACCCCATTATTAGCCCAATTGGCTGAACTTCCAAACCAAATGTAATTACAAGACCACCTCCATTCTAGCCTGCCCAGCAACCCAGTTATGCTGGCCCTGCACTTATGTTGCACTCCAGTTCCAGGCCTGTCCTTTCTTACTTTACAGCATTTCTCCACACCTGCCACCTGCTTAAACTTTTGCACAGTACTATAAAAAAAGGATATGAACAGAAAAGAAATTCAAATCAAATCCATATTTGGTTTGACCGCCCTTTGCCTTCAAAAGAACATCATTTTTTTTTTTTTTCATTAAAAAATGCCTCCCTAGATTAATCCCCAATATTATTGTCAGGTGATCTGACGCACAAGCGTCAAAATGCTAATAGAAATGAATGCAATGTCACTTACATTTTTAGCATTTGCAAACCTGCAAAAATGTCATCATCTGATTCATTTGTGCCCTCGCCAAGCTAATCTTAAAGAGGTGCTACAGTGTACGATGCAATGCAGTGTTAAAAGAGGAATAAAGCTTGTCTAAAGTAAGTTACATATATTCACTTTAAGCTTTGCTATCTGTTATATATAAATCACAGTTACAAGATTTAATTATATTTAGCAGATTTGGAAAGTTATTTTCTGGGGGTAAATATTGGAGATGCACATATTATGCATATTATGTTGTATTGAGAAAAATTGCAGGATTTTTTTTTTTAATTTTTCACAATTTCTTTCCAAAAAACCCTAAGAAAAAAAATATATTGATGAAAATCTGCGACCAAATTAAATTATTTGTAGTATATAAATTATAAATAATACGTTAGCATAAGCTACAAGCACTAAAAGGCATAATGTGCGAAACCAAGACATCTCTGAAAAAAATGTTCTGGAACTCAGGGGAATTAAGGGAGAAAAGGGCCTGGAGACTCGAGTGGTTAAGAATGCTATCAGCAATCCTTTTACATAAAGTAACTTGAAATTGGGTCCTTTTACTTTATACATTTATTCATGAATAAAAGGAAGAAGATAAAAAGGTGAAAGACAGCAGCTATGATTTTTAGCTGCTTTATCCACCTACAGGACACTGAAGTGAACACGCAGAAGACTCACCAGGAATTATAGGTAAACCCAGAAATCTGCAGCTACAATGCTATTTTGCCATAATAGGATATACTGTATCTCAATATACAGTATATACGAACTAAAACCCCTTAGGAAACTGTGATCAGTTTTGCTTTACAGGTAAATAAAGACATTTTGTAACCCGGTTGTATCAATTTGTTGTTCTTATCAATTATAACTGTGGATGTTATGGGGTTGATTTACTCTAACTGGAGAGTGCAAAATCTGGTGCAGCTCTGCATAGAAATCAGCTCCCAGGTTTTATTGTCAAAGCTTAATTGAACAAGCTAAATGTTGAAGCTAATTGGCTACACAAATAGCTGCCCCAGAATTGGCACTCTCCAGTTTTAGTAAATCATATGTATCTACTGTGTTGCCAGTGGTGTATTTTGGTTTTGTGCTGCCCTAGACAAGACTAAAATCGGGCACCCCCATCTTAATTTGGCCCATCCCAGCAGCTTTAACCACCTCAATACTGGGCACTTTCACCCCCTTTCTGCCCAGGCCTTTTTTCAGCTATGAGCTCTGTCACAATTTGAATGACAATTGCGCGGTCATGCTAAACTGTAACCATGTGAAATTTTTATCATTTTCTTCACACAAATAGAGTTTTCTTTTGGTGGTATTTAATCACTGCTGGGTTTTTAATTTTTTTAAATTTTATTTATTATTCATGTATTTTATTGTTTTTATGTTTACACCGTTGCTTTAATTTTTTATCACTTTTATTGCTGTCACAAGGAATGTAAACATCCTTGTGACAGCAATCGGCATGTGACAGGTACTCTTTATGGGGAAGATCTTGGGTCTAAAAGACCACAAATCCCTGATTTCCAAAGATTTTTTTTTTCATACTTAGTATTAATGGTTTGTTTTAAAAAATAAATAAATAAGCAATGTGCGTTTAAAACTGAACTCCAGAAATGTTTTTTATCGCAGTTACATCTTGGCCGGCTTGGACCAATGTAAGTGTACATAGTCAAAACCTGTGTGGCGGCTGTGGAAGCAGAGAATCACTGTTGTTATAGGCACTACTATAGTGAGCGTTGTGGTCTTTTGGGTCATGTCCCGAGCAGAAGACCTTTTGCATAGTGAACACAATGGGTCACTCACAACGTGCAGCTGCCATCCTCAGAATCCTTGTATTTTGTTTTTCTATAAATACAATGGATATTCTGAATGAAGAAGGAGGAGAGTTTCTATGTAAACAAGGCAAGTTCGCCGTTCTGACAAAGCAGGGACTAGAAACCATCTCTTCCCCTAGTACAGGGGTAAGCAACCTTTTTCCACTTAAGGATTTTCCACTTAGATTCAATGTATGTGAATGCACTAAGACTCCTACCGTCGACGTGCAACACTCACTGGGTAACACAAGTGATACGTTTTCCAGAAGACGAGCCCTGTACTGGGTTTTCTGGTGTTGCGAGTGATATCATCACGGATATTGTTGTCACTAAGAGACGAAGGTGTC
>BLSH010404920.1:2296245-2324424 GCA_018402905.1 Glandirana rugosa
TACTCTTGAGCTCCCAGATAAGACTCATAGCGCATACCAGGGGTCTCCAAACTTTCTAAACAAAGGGCCAGACTTTAGGGGGGGGGGGCTGTACCCAGTGGGAGTAAACAATTCCAAATCTTTGGTAACGGGGGATAAATAGTTGGTGTCAGTGGGAGGAATAGTGCCCCATTTTTGTTGCTAGTGGAAGGAATTATGCCCCATCATGGGTGTCAGAGGCAGGAATTATGCCCCATTGTTGCGCCATTGTTGGTGGCAGTTGCAGGAATTATGCCTCAAGGGCCAGATAAAGGCACGCAAAGGGCCACAGTTTGGAGACCACTGCTCTACATCAACATGTACAATGTAGTACTATTATCCTGCAGTGTATTCAGAGGAGGCTGGAGTGCAACCATGGCTGGGAGTGCCCACGCTTTTTTGAAGCCAACTAGAGCCTCAGGCTCTAATCATGTACTTCAAAAAAAAAAAAACCCCAGTCGAAGCCATGCGTCTGGCTCCCCGCATGTAGATTAGGGGGCGGGATGCATGGATAGGGGGCGGCCCTATGGATGGGCTGCCACTGGGAGCCAGAATAAATTAATATGGTGGCCTATGGAATCTACAAATGCTCAAATGCTTGGCGCAGCTAAACGTGTATACAAAGCACAGCTTTTTTCCTACCAGGAGCATAGGCATCCAGGGGAAAACAAAAAGTCCTGTGTGCATGAGGTCTAATAAATAATGAATTTTACAGAAAAGTCTCTCATCAGCTTGGACCAAATTATATGTCAAGGTTAATAAAATGCTCCTTTGGTCTCACTCTTTAATTAATTGTATTTGTTAAAATTGTTAATAGTCCAGTCCGATTTATACAGGTATATAACAGGAAAACGGTTTTCCTAATTTTTTTATTTAATAAATAATTTTAAAAAGCTTAATTGCTTAATTAATTATATAATTAGAAATTTGATTGATATATCCCAAAAGCTTTAATCAATTTCCTTCTAAGGCATTACAATTCGTAGATAATTATAGGGGAAACAAAACATCGTATCACTGGGCTTTCCCATGGAAAATATTATTTTAACGACAAAAAAAAAAAAAATCCATGATGATTTTCTAGCGTATCTACAAAGTTGAAAATTCAAACTAATGTAACAGGCAGAAGTTCAATGTTCCATGTCCATGGCAGTTGGTCCAGAGGCTCGTTACAATGGTAATGACCTGCTGGTACGTGATTTCCTATGGCAACAATACAATTGCCTCAGCTCACCTGCTGGGAAATATTTCATTATTTTCACATTCCTTCCTCAGAGATTTGTTTTGCTTGTTTCTTTTAAATTAAATTCACAAGCACATTATCGAGGCTCCAGAGTGCATTTCAGATACCAATCTAGAATTGAAAGCAAAGATAGCGAACTGTTTTTACTGCTTCTAAAAAAATCTATACATTGTATGAGTGGAGGTGCTTAGGGACCGTCTTCCACAGCAAAAAAAGAGACAAAAGATGCAAATAACAATAAAAAAATCCATACTTTATCTTAACTAATCATTATCTGAACATGTATGTAATTTGACACATTCATGCCAAAAATGTTACATTACACTACAATGGTATCTATACTTTTTAAAGGAACAGTCCTCTAAGATTCATATTTTTGCTATGGATAGAGGTTGAAGGGCTGAATTAATTGGTTTCTTATAGCCCTTAAAACCTTAGGCAGTGCAGCTTTCTTGCCAGCGGAACTGTCCTTGGTCCAAATTCCATAAATACTACTATGTCATACTTTGTAATAATATAATATTGGAACAATCCAACAGGAAGTATGAGGTCCCTTAATTCCACTGCAACAGAGCAGGTAAGTATAACATGTTTATTATTTTTTATAGAAAAAATAACAATAGTATCCCTTTAACTATGCTGAGGGCGGTCCAGTCACATGATTGGGTCCCAGGACCGGCTGCAGTGTAGAATAGGGCAGCACAGTGGTGTATTGGATAGCACTGTTGCCTAGCAGCAAAAGGATCGCTGAATCGAATCCCAACCACGACACTATCTGCCTTGAGTTTGCATGTTCTCCCTGTGCCTGCGTGGGTTTCCTCCGGGTACTCCGGGTACTCTGGTTTCCTCCCACACTGCAAAGGTTAAATGGATCCTGTCTAAATTGGCCCTAATATGTGTATGAATGTGAATTAGGGACCTTAGATTGTAAGCTCCTTGAGGGTAGGGACTGATATGAATGTACAATGTATATGTAAAAGCGCTGCGGAAATTGACTGTGCTATATAAGTACCTGAAATAAATACATAAAAATAAATAGAATAGAGGCAGCGACAGTAATGCTTACATTAAAAATAGGTCAAATTGGCTAAAAACAGATAAAAACCAGCATGCAGCTGCCTCTCACGTCACTTACGGTATAAGGCCACTCCTACGTGCTACGCCACACCTCTTCGTGACGTAACGCGTAGGAGTGGCCTGATACCGGAAGTGATGTGAGAGGCGGCTGCATGCCAGTTTTTATCTGTTTTTAGCCAATTTCACCTATTTTTAATGTAAGCATCTACTATTAAATAAACCATTAATTGTTTACAATACTACACCATGAGGGTCCCTTCCATTTAATTCTTTATGTTCCGTTGACCATATATGAACGCTGGTAGCTTAAACATACTGGAACCACAGGGAAGGAGTATACAGACCTATGGTGACTGACCCTATCGCTCTTATCTAAGACACAACAGCTTAAGGCAATAAATCGTCATGGAGGTGAGCGCATAGATTGAACTAAGGTGGAGGTTAATGCACAGCCACTGGAGCATTCAGCACAGGAAGATACACACTGAGTTTGAAGCACTTTATAACTACTTGAAGCACTTTATTGGATCATTTGGATATGGACTATTACCTTGATACATTAAGATTTATGCACTTATCTCATATGGATGTGAATTATAGAAGCATTAGAGCACTGATCACCTTTATTATGTTTGCACTGGCACTTTATTTTTATACCAGTTATTTGTACACTTGTTATTAAGTGGTAGAATATTGTGCGGTATGTTCCACCTATTCATAGATTTAAGTATAGTTAGTGTTTAATTGAACTTCCACTTTAAATATGAACTCCAGTGTAGTTACAGTATGTATTCATATAAATCATCATGAATCCAAACTTGTCTTGATAATTGATCAATCAGGCTCTTCTGTATGTACATGTGGTGACAAAAAAACATGCTGAGAGGAGGAGAAAGCAGGAGGGTGACCTTGCTGATTTCTTGTTGCTGCTCTACTGTCCAATCTGCAGGCTGAAGGTGTTTTCTTGACTGAGCTATGCCTCTGCTCTAGTGGAAGTAATCGATTGCTCATTGCATTATTATCCCTTAGACCCCTTTCACACCAAGGCATTTTTCAGGCCCTTTTGCGCTAAAAATAGCAACTAAAAAGCGCCCGAAAAACTCCCCCCAATACACCCCAGTGTGAAAGCCCGAGTGCTTTCACACTGGGGCGGTGCACTTGTGGGATGGTAAAAAAAGTCCTGCAAGCCGCATCTTTAGAGCAGTGTGGGAGCGGTGTATTCACTGCTCCTATACCGCCCCTGCCCATTGAAAACAATGGAGCAGCGCTCCCGAAGCGCTGAACACCGATTCGGGAGTGCCGCAAACTTGCACTTTTAACCCCTGTTCAACCCCTTGTGAGGGGGTTAAAAGCGCACCTCTGCCGCCTGAATAGCGCCGCTATAACGAGTGGTAAAGCGCCGCAAATTAGCGGTGTTTTATCACTAACGCTCGGGTGGCCCCAGTGTGAAAGGAGCCCATTTTTGTGCACATCTCAAAAAGACATATATTTTTACAAACCGCGTTTACTATTTGGAATTACATTCTATTAACATCTTCAAGGATATACTATTTCTATATATTAGAAAAGAGATGAAGGGAAGAAGGAAAAAAGAAAAAGAAAAGAAGAGAGAGAAAAAAAAAGGAGGGGGGAGGGGGAAGGTGTGCACCTGTGCATTATTTTATTCAATTCTGGCCGTTAAGTGTTTACTCTGAAACCCACTTCTTTTCTTACACAAATATCAGTGGGCATCTCAGTGTCCCGTTGTATCCCTTATTGTATTGACATGCATGTCAGTTAATTTAAATTCACGCCAACCTGTCCAAATTTTTAGATGTTTCGCTGTACAGTCTCTAGCTATGTTGGTTAACTCCACCATCAAGTATATTTTGTCTACTTTTAATAGCCATTGAGCTACAGATGGTACAATATGTTGTCTCCAATACAGAGGGACCAAAGATTTTGCCGTGTTCAGTAGGTGCGGGGTTACTGAGTTCCTATATTTATTCACTGATACTGCTGAACAGTGAAACAATATAGCCCAGGGGTCAAACTTTATTTCCCCTTTCTGAATTATTGAAATTATTTTAATTACCTTTTTCCAATACTCCTGAATGAATGGGCAGTCCCACCAAATATGTCCATGTGTTGCTATACCGCCACATTTCCTCCAACACTGCTTGTGAAATTGCATGTCATTTATTTGGAGTATAATACCAGTGGATGAAAAGTTTGTAATTTACCTCCACTATCTTGGAGGAAAAGGAGGATACATGTGCTAATTGCAGGATTTGTTCTTTTTGCTTATCAGTTATGCGCCTATGCAAGTCGTTTTCCCATTTAGCTATATAGTCCGGGTAGCCAATGCTCTGAAGGGCCGTAAGGCCTTTGTAGAATGCTGACATTCAGTGTGGAGGGTGAACTTCCAAGCATAGAGTACTCTTTCAATCTGGTTCATTTCAGACAGTGGACGGATTGGTTGTGGGAGATTATACACAAAATGAGAGCGTTGCGTCTATCCCCATTGATCCATCTAACTAGACCAAGTGTTGCCACAGAGAGTTTGAAAAGTTTTTAATCTATTTTTCTCAACGATTTGGGGCAGTTGAGGCTGGGTCTCGACAAACCAACGCCTGAATCCCTTGTCTGATAATCCTGGCAAGAAGCAACTATGACCTAGGAGTGGCATTAATGGAGAGTTGAATTTCCAACCATATTGAGAGTGTAAATCCCAAGAGTCCCAAATGGATAATGTGGACCTAGTCAGAGGGGACAAAGAAAGTGCCATCTCCCTGTATTTACATGGGAGCCATGGAACCACCGACAAATCCTTGTCTGCCAGAGCTGATTCTATTTACCCATATCTTTTTGTCTCCCATTCGTTTCCATTCTGCAATTCTCTTTAATACTACTGCATAGTAATATGGTTTGAAATTAGGCAATGCTAATCCTCCCAATCGCTTAGATCTATACAAAAGCTCACAAGAGATTCTCGCCCGCTTGCCCTTCCAGATATAATGCAAGATAAGTGATTGTAAGGTAGAAAAAAATCCTATGGGGATCCCCAATGGAATCATCTGAAAAAAAAAAACAGAATCTGTGGCAGTATATTCATATTAATAATGCTTACTTTACCCAGCCCGGAATGACACTTTGCTGACCATCCTGTGGTGCCCTCTTAAGAGTGATCCACATAAGGATAGTTTTTCAGAGGATATTTGATAATCAGTGAGAAGGTGTTATATCACCCCCTCACCTCCCGATTTAGACCCTTAATGCTAAACTACCGCAGCTCAATGTCATTTAGTGAACACAGTGGCAATGTAGCCCCACTGAACTCAGTGGGTGAGTTTGACAGGCAATACTGTCTGTCAAACTCTGGACCCCATCTTAAAAATGCTGCGGCCAAAAATGCTGCAGCTGCAGCATGTGTACAGCCCCATCTGGCTGTGCTTTCCCAATGCAGGTGGGTGGCTGGGGGGCATCAAACCCGCTGCTCAGCTGCCCGCTTTTACCACCTCTCCAATCACTCATCTGAAAGAGACCTAATGGTAGCCATAAACGCTTTGATAAAAGATCAATTTCTTTTTCAATTGATCTTTTTTGATAGGAACAATTGATCTATAGTCTTATACTGTATATAGTTATATCTCTGTTTCCATCATGCATCCTCATAATCTGATTGACCAAAATACAATCCAATTCATCACCACAACGGCTCAGTGCTACAGATTCATGCAAAGCAATCAATCATTTTTCAATGTGGTCGAGTGACTCATTTTAATCAAATCCAATGTACACTATATTGTCAAAAGTATTGGGATGCCTGCCTTTACACGTACATGAACTTTAATGTCATTCCAGTCTTAGTCTGTAGGGTTTAATATTGAGTTGGCCCACCCTTTGCAGTTATAACAGCTTCAACTCTTCTGGGAAGGCTGTCCACAAGGTTTAGGAGTGTGTCTAAGGGAATGTTTGACCATTCTTCCAGACATTTGTGAGGTCAGCCACTGATGTTGAATGAGAAGGCATGGCTTGCAGTCTCCACTCTAATTCATCCTAAAGATATTCTATTGGATTGAGGTTAGGACTCTGTGCAAGCCAGTCAAGTTCCTCCACCCCAAACTCGCTCATCCATGTCTTTATTGACCTTGCTTTGTGCACTGGTGCACAGTCATGTTGGAACAGGAAGGGGCCATCCCCAAACTGTTGCCACAAAGTTGGGAGCCTAAAATTGTCTAAAATGTCTTGGTATGCTGACGCCTTGAGAGTTCCCTTCACTGGAACTAAGGGGCCAAGCCCAACCACTAAAAAACAACCCCACACCATAATCCCCCCTCCACCAAATTATTTGGACCAGTGCACAAAGCAAGGTCCATAAAGACATGGATGGACGAGTTTGGGGTGGAGGAACTTGACTGGCCTGCCCCTTAACCCGATAGAATACCTATGGGATGAATTAGAGCAGAGAATGCATTCCAGGCCTTCTCGTCCAACACCAGTGCACAAAGCAAAGTCCATAAAGACATGGGTGAGCGAGTTTGAGATGGAGGAACTTGACTGGCCTGCAAAGAGTTCTGACCTCAACCCGATATAACACCTTTGGGATGAATTAGAGCAGAGACTGCGAGCCAGGCCTTCTTGTCCAACATCAGTGCCTGAGCTCACAAATGCGCTTCTGGAAGAATAGTCAAACATTCCCATAGATACTCCTAAACCTTGTGGACAGCCTTCCCAGAAGAGTTGAAGCTGTTATAGCTGCAAAGGGAGGGCCAACTCAATATTGAACCCTATGGACTAAGACCGGAATGCCATTAAAGTTCATGTGCGTGTAAAGACAGGTGTCCCAATACTTTTGACAATATAGTGTTAATCGAGTCTGAATCAATTGGAAGGGAAGCTTTGCTAATTTGATTGTTTGCCAATTTGATGGTTTTGATTGATTGATCAGATCCCAGAACTGAAACGTGTATGACCACAACAAAATTGCCATCAGCTTTTTCTGCAAATTGTACATTTCTTTGTGTCATATACAACAAGTTAAATACACACATAAAAAATTCTGTCAATACAATACTGAGTTAATTCTCAGTAGGACGGCTGATAAGTGCTCTTTTTCACAATCCTAGTACATCCCACCATGACAATCCTTTGTAATTACTCCATGTAAAGAAACAGTACTATTTTTTGGCAATTACAGCACCAGTAAATCTTGTACTAGCCTTGGGAGAGAGTGCAGCCAGGCTTGAAATACATTGGCCAAGAGCAGACATCCTTGTTGACTGCATTTACCGTGAACAAAAAAAAGAAAGTGTTGATTCATGTTTAAAAAATAGACACACTGTAGAACAATGCAATTCAGGAAGTCGATAAACACGGCGAGCAGCAGATAAATATTAAAGTCTACGTTAAAAAGCTCTCAAGCCATGCTTCAGATGTGTTAACAATAACACGGAATCTCTTTAATAAAAAATCACAAACACGTGGACCATGCCAGGAGAGACTTTTTCCGCGAAGGGAAGTCTAGTTAAATGCTATTCACTGCAAAGCCAATCCACAGGGCTGTAACTTATAAAACATCAGGCTTCCGGCTATAACTTATTGTTATATTTATATCACGAGCAAATCCTACTTTCATCTTCAAGGATTGTGGATACAGGAAAAAAATGAGTTTTTTACTACAAATTCTCAGGAAAGCTTGACTGTGCAAGTGCAAGTGGCCAAGAGGTTAGCACCGCGGCCAAGAATATAGCATTTTTGAAGCTGGTTTAGAAGGGGGCCATCAGTGTGAGAGCCCTCTTATCTCCATCAGCCTAGGGCTGGCCATAGACGAGTCAAAAACTGAACGTTCTGTCAATCGAAAAACAATCATGGCGCTTACAATTGTGCCTGCACTTTTTTTTTTAAATCCAATATGTTTGATCAGGCACTTTCGATTGCGGGATGAAAAACTGTGAATTATTTTTATAAATACACCCTATAGCGTTTTTTTTAACCCCTTCAATAAAAAGCCCTTTCATCCCCTTCCTGCCCAGGCCAATTTTCAGCTTTCAGCACTGTCACATTTTGAATGACATTTGCGCGGTCATGCAACACTGTACCCATATGGCATTTTTAGCATTTATTTCACACAAATAGAGCTTTCTTTTGGTGGCATTTAATCACAGAATTTTTGCTAAATAAAGGAAAAAATACTGAAAATTTTGAAGAAAAAAAACAAAAAACAAGTTGTTCTTTGTTTCTGTTGTGAAGTTTTGCAAATAAATAAACTTTCTTCATAAATTTAGGCCAAAGTGTATTCTGCTCCATTTCTTTGGTGAAAATAACCCAAATCAGTATATGTTATCTAGTCTGTAGGAAAGTTATAGGGTCCACAAACTATGGGATATATCGGAAAATTGATCAATCTTGATGTACTGATGGCCAATCTAATTTCTACTGGCCTGAAAATTCCAGGAAAGTACAAATATCCCCCAAATGACCCCCTTTTGGAAAGTAGACAGTCCAAGGTATTAGTAAGAGGCATGGAAAGTTTTTTGACGTTGTATTATTTTGTCATAATTTTTTGGAAAATGAAGAAATTAAAAAAAAAAATCTAATTTTTTTTTTTACATACTGTCACCAGTGCGATACAGCATAATCATACAACTGGTATGGTGTGGTGATCAGGGACACTGACTGGTGACAGTATGAAAAAATATATAATATTTTTTTTCAATTATATATATATATATATATATATATAGCATATATTTTTTTTAATTACATGTTTTTATTTTTTTACAATTTGTTTTAACATGCCGTGACCAGAGCAATATAATGTTACCATAGTAACCTTGTACTACTCTGGGGAAATGATCAGATTTTTTTTTTACATATTATGATTGCTTATAGCAGTGAATTACATTGCTATAAGCAAGCATTTTACTGAATGAAATCAATTCATTCAGTTTGCTTTGTTGTGATTAGCTGTGATTGACCAGAGGTAAACACATGGTACAGATGAGGTGTGATTGACTCTGTCTGTACCATGTGATCAGATTGATCAATCACAGCTAGCAACACAACTGTACACAAAGGATGGCATGAAAGGAAGCCACCCATGGGGTACAACTGTTATGTGACCTGCTGATATGGGTCACAGAGGTCACTTGGTACCAGTAGGGAGCCGGTACAGTGATCAGTTATCAGCTGGTGATAGCTCCACAAGTGGTACCTTCTGGGAGAACTACATATGACGTCCACTCTGAAGGATGAAAGGCCCTCCTGGTCATCAATCTGCAATAGGCAAGGCAGGAAGGTGCTAACAATACATGTTTATTTGATTTTGTCAAAAGAACATTACAGAAAAATGTTTCAAAATCTAATATGAATATCAGTTTACAAGCAGTAGTGATTATAAAATGCGAGTTACATAGAAAATGTTCTGCCACGTCCCTCAAATGTGTCCTGCATTGTCACACGTGCTTCTGATGGAGTCTATGGCTGGCAGTTCCACCACACACACAGAAATTCTCTTCTGATGCCACTCCACCATCCCACCAAGCAACACAGGCATGGTCCACTGTTGTCAGAAAGACTTGCCCCTAGAAATGTGCAGCCATCGCTGTGGTGCCAAATGACAGGAAGTTGCTACAAAGAAGTTGCAGGAAACGGCGGGTACAACGGATGAAAAAATATTTTTTTATTTTATAAAAAATGTTAATTGTTTATCATACACACTGCTTATCAAACTAAATCCAATGCACAAAAAGGGCAACCAAGAGGTGCTGGGAATTTGATATGAGTTTAAACAAGTTAGTGAGAGGGCAAGAAACATTTGAAGAGCCCACTAGCATAGGTTAGGCTGCTCACAACAGGCAACACTACCCTACTGTGGGTACTCCAGCAGGCTACCAGGAAAAGACGTGGATGTATGGAAGGAGTGCCAGACAGAAAGAGAAGAGTTCAAATCCATTTATTGAGGTTGTGTTAAAAGATAGCCGACATGGAATCTCTTACAGCACATCTTTCTGACAGAGTGGAGGGTCATATGGTGGTTTGGGAGCTTTGCCCCCCCCCCCTTGATAGTCCCGCTGCCTCTGATTTTTCTTACCCTTAAATCAGTGTCTTCTGTCCTTGGGAGCGGAGAGCCTGGAACTTACCTTTTCTCTGTTTCTTTGCTTTTCTTTTATTCTTTCATTTTGTAGCACCCTCTAGGTAGTGAGGTTTCTCTCTGACAGTGTAGATAAATTTAGGCAGGCCTAGCTGGTTGCTAGGCCTGTTTGTTTTGATTGTGGGCTGGGAGTGGCTCAGGGTAGCAACTGGTGACTCACAGGTGGTGTCACTTCTCGGTTAACTCCCCTTTTCTTCTGGTGCTAGAAGGAAGGGTGGAGAAGAGAGGTGGAGCTGTCTGGGGTACCTTAACAGGTTCCCCACCGCGCGCCGTCTTTTCACGGTGGCAGTCGGGGAGCCCTGCGTGAATCGCCATAAATAAGCGGCGATTCGCATTTGGCCACCAGGGGGTGCGCGCGCCGGCGGCGCGCGTGCACCCGCCGCACTCCTGGGGAGTTGGCCCGCGGCTCCGGCGGACCTGATGTCCGCCGGCGAGCCGCGATGAGCGGCTACAGGGAAAGAACGGTGAACCGCCGATGTAAACACGGCGGTTCCCCGCCCTGTCAGTGGGGCATGAGAGATCTACTGATCCCTGTCACTGGGATCAGTTAGATCTCTCATGCCCATGTTAGCCCAACCCCCCCACAGTAAGAACACACCCAGGGAACACAGTTAACCCCTAGCTCTCCCCCTGCAAGTTAACCCCTTCACTGCCAATGACATTTATACAGTAATCAGTGGACATTTAAATTTCTGATCGCTGAATAAATGTCATTGTTCCCAAAAAAGTGTCAAAATGTTCCAACATGTCCCCCCCAATATCGCATTACCGCTAAAAATCGCAGATCGCCGCCATTACTAGTAAAAAAAAAAAATAATAAAAACCCCAGAAATGAATTCTCACCATCCGTAAACGCGGCCACTTTTGCGCAAACCAATCAATAAACGCCAATTGCAATTTTTTTTATCGCAAATATGAGGAATTATATAAATCGGCCAAAAACGGTGAAAAAAAAATGTTTTTTTATATTTTTTTTTGGATTTGAATTTTAGCAAAAAGTAAGAAATTTGGGTATTTTTGCAAAATGGTCGCTCTTCTTTTGATTATAGCGGCGATAAGAAATGACGCAGAGGTGATCAAATACCACCAAAAGAAAGCTCTATTTGTGGGAAAAAAAGGACGCAAATTTTGTTTGGGTACAACGTCGCACGACCGCGCAATTGTCAGTTAAAGCGACGCAGCGCCGAATCGCAAAAAGTGCTCTGGTCCTAAAGTGCGAAATTCTTCCGGGGCTGAAGTGGTTAAGGACCCTTGACCAATCCCCAACTTGGATTAGCAGGGGGCAGGCCCCCTTAAATACCTGCGGTCAGCCAAGCTGGGGGAGGAGTAGTCAGGTGGAAGAGTTGAAGTGAGAGGGTGTGAAGGCTGTCGGGCCCACAGGGAGCTCCCCAGTCTGGGGGGGGGTGACCCTGGGCTATGGCTCGGGTGCATCTGGGAGGAGTGAAAGATCCTGGAAGGAGAGGCACATGAGAGCAGAAAAGAGGACAGCAGGAGAGAGAACTCTAAGAGTCTCCAGGAGGATTACTGGTCGCAGCCAGGGGGGCTGGTGAGTGTGCACAGTCGGGAGCACTGGAGAAACATGCCTGAGATAACTAGGAGATTGCGTTGAGAGATGAGTGCAGAATCAGAGGAGAGGACTGTGAAAAGGGCAGTGGAGAGTGGTCATTGCAGCCATGCTGGCTGGCAGGGCTTAAAGAGGGCTATCTGGGAGTGGTAGCAGAAGAGAGGACAGCTAGCGCCTGAACTTTTCTATACAAAGAGGCCCAAGGCCTCTGCCCGCAAAAGGCAATCCACTGAAGCCTGGCTGTTTTAGTGTGTCAGGCCTAACCATGCGGTGCTAGCTAGTCTGGAGGAGTGATAGTCTGCAGCAAAGGAAGTGCTGGAGGAAGAGTAACAGTCTGCGGAGGAACGGAAAACAGTGAGTATTTGTGCTGGAGGGAAGAGAGAAGTGTATATACTGAAGTGTATATAGGAGTCCTAAGCAAATTGCACTGAATGTTCTTGAGCATCCCATAATTTCCAAATCCTTATCCAAGTTCAATATCCCCAAATAAAAAAACAAAACAAATCAATGGACCGTTCTATGTCTCTGAGTGACTGAGAGATGGTTGTCTGGCTGGGCAGGGTGACAGATGAACCACTACTTTCAGCAACCCCTACAGGGGTATGGCTAAATTTTCTTTTATTTTCTTCACTCCTTGTTGCTTTTCGCCTTATGTTTATGGTAGGAAACCTGACAGGGCCTTCAGAAAGAAACTACTTTTGATTCTAAAGCAAAAACATATGTTTCCTCTTTTTGTTGGAGATAATTTTGTAACAATTCCTCTTGAAGGTGTTTATTTAGTTTCATTATTCATTCCTCCAACATACTCTTGTGTCTATGCTTAACTGTGCATTTGCTGTTACTATGATGATTGTATTACTTGAGTACACTTGATTTTCTGTTTGCTGTTTAATTGTATGATGATAGCCCTGTGCACTGCCTACTGTCTGTTACTTTTGTTTTTCTTTCTTTTATGGAAAATTAATAAAATTGTTAATTATATAAAAAAAAAAGACAGGAAATGTGTTTCGGGGGTCAAAGGAACTCACCCTTCATCAGGGCTTCAGTTAGACCCCTTTCACACCAAGGCGTTTTTCAGGCGCCTAAAAAGCGACTGAAAAATGCCCCCCAATACACCCAAGTGTGAAAGCCAGAGTGCTTTCACACTGGGGCAGTGCGCTTGTGGGTGGAAAAAAAGTCCGGCAAGCAGCATCTTTACAGCGGTGTGGGAGCGGTGTATTCACCACTCCTATACCACCCCTGCCCATTAAAAACAATGTGGCAGCATTTCCGAAGCGCCTGAACACTGCTTCGGGAGTGCTGCAAACCAGCACTTTTAACCCCTGTTGAACCCGTGGTGGGGGGGTTAAAAGCGCCACTATAACGAGCGGTAAAACGGCGCTAATTAGTGGCGTTTTACCGCTAATGCTCGGCGGCTCCGGTGTGAAATCAGCCTTAAAGATGAGAATCTTGAGTGAACTCAAAGGTAGACTTTCCTGTTTGAATCTGTGCAGGGCAGCTGATTGCTGGTTAGGATTCCTGACCAACAGCAGTCAAAATAAGACTTACTATGAATATATATATATATATACTGACTGACCAGGAACCCTAACCCAGCAATCAGCTGCCCTGCACAGATTCAAACAGGAAAGCCTTACTTTGAGGCTCCATGCACACTTGTGTTTTTTAAGCTAAAAAAGCTGGGAAAATCACTGGATAAAAAACGCTGGTAATAGCTTTTGTAGCAGCGTTTTACGAGCGTTTAGGAGTGTTTAAGAGCATTTAGGAGAATTAGCATTTTATTGGCATTTTTGCAGTAAAAGGAAAAAAAACATACAAAATCGCTATTAGTAGTGTTTAGGCGTGTTTAGGAGCATTTAGCAGCATTTAGGAGTGTTTCTGCTGGAAAAATGTTCCAGGAAACTGAAACTCTACAAAAAGGTTTTTTTTTTCTGCTCCTAGACGCTGAAGCTCAAAAAAAAAAAAAAATAATAGTCCCAAGGACACATACGATAACACTACTTAGCTTCTAGGAGCAGAAAAAAATGCTAACAACAACTTCTAGTAGCTAGTGGTAGTGTGCATGGAGCCTGAGTCCAATCAAGGTTCTTATTTTTAACCGAAGCCCTGAAGAACGGGGAGTTGCTTTGACCCCCAAAACACTTTTGGTATCTTTTAATGCAACGTCTGTAAATTAATTTGGACTCTTATCTTTAGGTCTGGTGCTCCTTCCATATTTGCACGTCTTTTCTTAGAAAACAAAATGGCTAAGCTTGGAACGCTGCTCAAAGCCAGGGATTATGTTTCCATGATCCGCAGGTGAAGGGTTGCAGGCCATCAACATGCCCTTCCTTAGCGATGTATGCAATGATGAATAGAAAAAGCACCATACCATACAAGTAAAACCAGAAAAGAATACAGCCTTGTATCATATAGATGAATTCCATAAATGGTATGCCTCCAACGCATTTCGAAAGTAATTAAAGAAGATTTCTTTGTCAGGGAAAAGATACCATTTCTGTAATAGAAGGAACATACAGACTAATATCTCATTCAGGTGTTCATTTAAAAAAATTGCTGTACAGGTACCTGTTTATCACATTACAGCATTTCATTTAGTAAATCACAAAAAGTGAGTTTGCAATACTCACAAATTGTGTTTTCTTTACAGCAGACAACTTCCATATCTCTTACGCCCACCATGGTTGGAATTAACACAACCTTCCTGCCACACAACCATTTCTGAGTACTACAATATAATTGCCTTAAAAATTAGAGATTCATGTAACATTCTTATGACTAAGTCCTGATGGCTTCCTGGCGGAGACACGTTGGCTGAAACCGATCCTCACTCACATATCCTGGTGGCTGGTTGGGAGAGTGGTGCTTTTTCCTATTCACTGCATACATCAATTTGGGTGGGCATATTGATAGCCTACAACCCTTCTATTTAGAAAACTAAATATTATCCTGAGAGGGTTTGCATTTAATGTAGATCACTTTTTTTTAACAAAGGTGGAGCTTCCAAGCCCAAAATGAATCTGAAGTTTAATGTAGCACACATACTCTTCACAATCTGTAATAAACATTATTTCATGAGACTAAATTGAGATTCCATCCTTTTCTTCAGTTTACACATTACTTTACCTAAAGAAAGCAAGGCAAATTATCATTTCAGAGTCACATAACTGAGATTCCTACGGAGCATTAGCATTCAGCGCTGTACCCGTACAAGATGTATTTTATTAATTTAGTAGACTTTGTATCTTGGTACAAGGTGCTTAAATATCAGAAGGGAATTAGAAGATGAAAATGTAGAGAGAAAAAACTAATGGCCTACATTCTGTGTTTTTGAGACATTTTCAATCTGTTTAAAGATTGAGCTTTACACGGACAAATGGGAATCGATATTACCATAATATATGCAGGGCAAACGCCGCTAATTGTGACAGCACATGAAAGAGGAGCAAATTTTGTTAATTTTCTACAGCAAACAAGTCGATGTAATCTGAACAGATTAATTTTCCTCTCTTGCCCCGGTTTATGGAGCAGCAGGCTTGCCATACTTATTGATTATCAGACAAGGCGACTAATCCCCCTTTGGTCATTAAAAGTACTTAATTAAATGGCAGTTAGCACATGTCCCTTTACGAAAATAATTGTAGCCCTTCACAGGAATTTATATTTACCAACAACTTGTTGGTTATTAATACAGATAAGGTTCGAGTTCGGCAATACCATGAGTTTGAGGCGAATTTATGGGGAATTTTGATAAATTGAATTCTTTGTAATCGTAATTCCCTGCAAGGTCTTTGAACCTTCTAGCTAGCTTAGAAGGGACACTAATGAGGGCCTTGTTATGTGCCAGCCACTACAAAAGAGGGGGCACGCAGCAGCCATAGGGGTTGATTTACTAAAACTTTGAGTGCAAAATCTGGTGCAGCTCTACAGAGAAACCAATCAGCTTCCAGGTTTTTGTTTGTCAAAGCTTAATTGAACAAGATGAAGTTAGAAGCTGATTGGCTACCATGCACAGCTGCACCAGATTTTGCACTGTCCCATCTTAGTAAATCAACCCCATTGTGTCAGTGTAATGGAAGCAAGAAAGATAGTTAAAGTTGACAAGTTGAATAGGGAGAGATTAGGGTCAGTTAGGAAGCTGAATTCCTAGCTCTTTGGGCAATGGATCATTTTACTTGCCTTTTCTTTTTTTTTTATTCTTATTGTCTTTAACTATATATTGTGATTGAGTTAGGCTCCATGGTCACTTTTGTTGCTGTTCTGATTATAGCAACTTTACCTTTTTTCAAGACTTCCCTTTAAATAGGCTTATTTTCAGAGGGCATTTGTTTATTTATTTAAAGTTAAGGTTAAACTGCATTTATTTGTTAATTTATTTAATTATTAATTTTCTTTTTTTTATATATTTTAATACTGCAAGGCTTACCTTTTTGTTTTGGAGATAGTATTTTGGGATTTTCTTTTGTTTGTTTTTATTTTACGTTAATAAGACCTTTTTTTAGAATTAGGGGTGCCCAAAATGCAGCTTTCACATGTTACTGACTATCAGTTCCTGGTGCTCTTGTTGTAAGTTAAGTGCAAACATAGTGGACATCTAAACCACATCAAATTATATCACTCACATTCACTGAATTCCACTTTCCACATAGATAAAATAAAGTTTGGCATACACTTTTTAGGGCTTTTATTCCGGAATTAAGGCTAGGATAGCGTGAATAATCACACTTGTTCCCAACTCGCATAGAAACATGCTGCTCTTTGGGAGACACATGGAGTGCCATTCATTCTTAATGGCACCCACTCATGGTTTTGTGTGTGAGAAACGGCAAGGTTCCATGCAGTGAATTTTTAAAAAAAAAACAGCTGGGGACTTCTTTCAGTTACAGCAACCCAATTAAAAAATGGGCTGCTGTACCCACAAAGTGCACGAGCAAATGCACATGCACATATGTGAACCTGAGCTAAAACTGTACTTCTGCTGGCCAGTTCTATACCGCCCTGCTTCTGTACCTTAGTTCTTGTAGTAAAATTCCACCTGTGCACTTTGACTAGAGCAAATTTGGGCAAAGCCTTGCTCATCAAAACTCTTCTACTGCTGCCCAATTGTACACTGCTATATTATCTGCGTTCTCCAAATTCTTGCAGTAAATCACCTGCCTGTAATCTAGTCTATAGTACATTTCAGCCAATTATCCCACAAGAGAAATGTCCTGCTACTGACCAATTTCACACCACTCTATCATTAGCAGTCTCTTAATTCTTAAAGTGTTACTAAACCCAGGACCCTGCATCCAGGGCCAGCACTCCCGCTAGGCAAACTAGGCACCTTGTGCACAGTGCTGCCTAGAGGGTGCAGCCACGGCCCGCTGACTTCCCCGTTAGTCTGGCTGGGGAACACGGATAACACGAGGTGGAGGAGGCCAACATGAGGTCGGTGGGGACAGCTGGGGAGGTGGAGGGGCTGACCTGAGGTCAGCGGAGGAGGTGGGCACACCTGGGGAGGTGGAGGAGACGGGCATGAGGTCAACGGAGGAGGCAGGCACAGCTGGGGAGGTGGAACTCTGCATGTAGCTGCTGAGTCTGGTGAGTCCGCTCTCTGATCCTGTCACCTGCGCGGCCCCTAGGCAAGACTAATGAGACACCAGCCGCAACCACCCCCCCGTGCGGGGGTCAGGGGGGAGTGTTAGTCTTGCCTAGGGCACAAAATAGTTAAGCACTGGCCCTGCCTGCATCATTCACTATATCTGGTCTCACACATTACACAGAAATGCAATTATTTTAGTAAATATAAACTGCTAAATACCTTTTCTCATCAGCAGTATATAGCAGTCTTGTGACTTCTATCAGTGTCGGGTTAAAGCTTGTAGGAGAAGTTTTCATTCCACTCTGACTGTCCTATTAGGCTGCAGGGCCCTCTGTATGGACAGTGCTGATTGGCACTGTGCTGATCACATGCACACTCCCAAGAAAAAAAAAACTCTCTAGCAATACACATCAAACTGAGCATATGCAGAGTGCCCCCAAGGCTCTGTACTATCAGCAGATGTATTGGGGACAGTGGAAGAAGGGGAGAATCAGAGAAGACAGGATCAAACAGCCTTTTTTAACACAATGCAGAGGATTAACCACTTATGTTCCACAGAGAGTATAACAAGCATGCTTTACTGCATATACAAACTGATTTTACTGTTGTGGGTTTAGCAACACTTTAAGCCACAAAGAAGGGGGAGTCCAACTCATCACACAATCATAGGTGAAAATAAAGGGGAAAAAAGCCTGAAAAAGAAAACAAATGCAGCCACCACATCTGATGGCCCATACACACGATCCGAAAATCGGACGAAAAATACCGCATGCGATGCGATCGCACGATAATCGGATCGTTAGTACACAGCTTACGAGAGCCGATCATGACAGTTCATCAGATAATATTTGATCGGACATGCATGAAAATTTTGATTGCATGGTACCAGATCGTACGATTACAAACAATATATATATACAATACAAATACATTACAACACATCACATCACTTCAGATTTTTTATTCTGTCGTACGAGAATTTTCGTGATTTTGGTACACTCTTCCGATTCGATCTGAGATTAGCATGCAAAAAAAAAAAAAACGGATGATCTGTTGCCCGATTTTCGGATCGTGTGTGCGGGGCATTAGGCCTAAAGTTCATACTTGCAATTTTTGTCACATCTAAGCAGCTTCTATCCTGGATGCCTGTTTTGTTTTTTTTTTGCTTTGCAAAATGCCAACTTGTAATGGAACTAATGTTTTGCAACTGTTTGGCTCACAGTTGCATTGTGGCCCTGTTGACCTCAATGGGCGAGTTTGATAGGCTGTGCGACTTGTCAATACGACATGCCACATTAAATCTGTAGGGCCGCAGCACAAAGCATCATGTCTGTAGCATGTGACTAGCCCCCTCCATCTGTATGGTAGACTTTAGGTGTGTGGTTGGGGGGCGCTAAAGCCGTAAGTCAACTGCCTGTTTTTATCATGTGAAAAAAGCTTAAGATATGGTCAGCTGCAAATATATTACATTTTTGTTTTTTTGGGGCGTTCGATAAGCAATCATGTTTCTTCTTAACAGAGTTAATCCATGCCCCTTTATTTATTCACTTTAGCTAGCCATGCATGGTATATATTCAATCGAACATTCATAAGGAAATTTAAAAAAAATATTCTTCAGAACATTCTTTCTTGCCATCATTGAGACAACTAATTTCGTTTGAAAGCCCTTGAAGCTTCCTCCAGACTTGATATTTGGATGGAATCCCAGATGTATTAAAAAGGATTCATTGTACAGGAATATGTAAGCTTTTTGCCTATTCACAGTTAGAATTTTGTTAGTTGGAGAAACATTTTCCATCCTGCTTCTTCGGATTTTCTCAACAATATGGTCAAAAACATAACATTGATTTGGATCCATTACTTGCAAATTGTACTAATGAGTGAACATCAAATTCCAGGCTAAAAACACAAGGAAGGGCTGTATATTAAACAGACATACAGTATCTCACAAAGTATACCCCTCACATTTTTGTAAATAAGTGTGCAGCTTGTATAACAGTGTAAATTTGCTGTCCCCTCAAAATAACTCAACACGCAGCCGTTAATGTCTAAACCGCTGGCAACAAAAGTGAGTACACCCCTAAGTGAAAATGTCTAAATTGGGACCAATTAGCCTTTTTCCCATCCCCGGTGTCACCTGACTCGTTAGTGTTATAGTGTTAATAAGTCTCAGGTGTGAATGAGGAGCAGGTGTGTTAAATGTGGTGTTGTCGCTCTCACTCTCTCATACTGGTTTCTGTAAGTTCAACATGGTACCTCATGGCAAAGAACTCTCTGAGGATCTGAAAAAAAGAATTGTTGCTCTACATAAAGATGGCCTAGGCTATAAGAAGATTGCCAAGACCCTGCAACTGAGCTGCAGCATGGTGGCCAGGACCATACAGCGGTTTAACAGGACAGGTTCCACTCAGAACAGGCCTCGCCATAGTTGACCAATGAAGTTGAGTGCACATGCTCAGCTCATACCCAGAGGTTGTCTTTGGGAAATGGACATATGAGTGCTATCAGCATTGCTGCAGTGTTTGAAGGGGTGGGGGTCAGCCTGTCAGTGCTCAGACCATACGCACCACACTGCATCAAATAGGTCTGCATGGCTGTCATCCCAGAAGGAAGCCTCTTCTAAGGATGATGCACAATAGTTTGCTGAAGACAAGCAGACTAAGGACATGGATTACTGGAACCATGGAACCTGATGAGACCAAGATTAACTTATTTGGTTCAGATGGTGTCATGCGTGTGTGGCAGCAACCAGGTGAAGAGTACAAAGACAAGTGTGTCTTGCCTACAGTCAAGCATGGTGGTGGGAGTGTCATAGTCTGGTGCTGCATGATTGCTGCCGGCACCAGGGAGCTACAGTTCATTGAGGGAACCATGAATCAAACATGTACTGTGACATACTTAAGCAGAGCATGATCCCCTTCCCTCTGGAGACTGGGCCGCAGAGCAGTATTCCAACATGAAAACAACACCAAACACACCTCCAAGACGACCACTGCCTTGCTAAAGAAGGCGAGGGCTAAAGAGGATGGACAGGCTAAGCATGTCTTCAGACCTAAACCCTATTGAGCATCTGTGGGACATCCTCAAACGGAAGGTGGAGGAGTGCAAGGTCTCTAACATCCACCAGCTCTGTGATGTCGTCATGAAGGAGTGGAAGAGGACTCCAGTGGCAACCTGTGAAGCTCTGGTGAACTCCATGCCCAAGAGGGTTAAGGCAGTGCTGGAAAATAATTGTGGCCACACAAAATAGTGACACTTTGGGCCCAATGTGGACATTTTCACTTAGGACTGTACTCACTTTTGTTGCCAGCAGTTTAAACAGTAATGGCTGTGTGTTGAGTTATTTTGAGGGAACAGCAAATTTACACTGTTATACAAGCTGTACACTCACTACTTTACATTGTAGCAAAGTGTTATTTCTTCAGTGTTGTCACATGAAAAGATTGAATAAAATATTTACAAAAATGTGAGAGGTGTACTCACTTTTGTGAGATACTGTATGCATTGTGGGAGACTAGCTCGTGGGGATCACCTTTCCTGGGAAAAAGGCAGTTTGAAGGCAAACTTTCTTAAAAGTCTGGCGGGTTGCCAGTTTTATTGATAAAAGGTTGCAAGTTATAAAACAAACAAAATAGCAAAACAACTCCTTGCTAAACTATACAAAGTAGGATACCTCTCTATACAGTGTCGGACTTGTCCCGGACACCTCCAAACAAAACAAACGCAAACCTTTTCTTTTTGATTCCTTAGAGCAACCAACTCCCAAGGTATAGCTCTCTTAGGGTAGCGATACTAAGTCCCAAGCCAAAGCAACACTGAGTTCTCTTCCTGGTCATTTAAAGCAGCTGAAGGGGAATCTGGTTGGACCACAAACTCTGGGCCGGAAGCAGCTCTGCCACGGTGGCTGGCAAAACACGGGCCTCTTTCTAGTCCACTCCAAGTGAACACATGCGAGGCGACAGATATCGCCCGTCCACTATCTCGGTGAATGGGGCTGCTCTGCAAGTGCCCTACAATAAGTAGTGCCCTAAGTGATGCGGTAGTAGTGCTGTAGTACCCTAAGTAGTGTTTTAGTACCATAAATAGTGCCAAAGTACCATAAGTAGTGTTGTAGTATCATAAGTAGTACTGTAGTACCCTAAGTAGTGCCATAGTACCGTAAGTAGTGTCCTAGTTGCATAAGTAGTGAAGTAGTACCCTAATTATTGCTGTACTACCATAAGTAGTGCCATAGCACCATAAGTAGTGCCGTAGTACCATACCTAGTGCTGCAGTACCATAAGGAGTGCCATAGTACTGTAAGTATTGCTAAAGTACTATAAATAGTGTTGTAGTACCCTAAGTAGTTCTGCAGTACTTTTAAGTAGTGCTGCAGTTTTCTAAGTAGTGCCATAGTACCGTAAGTAGTACCATAGTACCATAAGTAGTGCTTTAGTACCCTAAGTAGTGCCATAGTAACAGTGCCATAGTGTTATAAGCAGCACCATAGTTCCATAAGTAGTGCTGTAGTACTATAAGTAGTGCTATAGTACCATAAGTAGTGCTGTAGTACCATAAATAGTGCTGTAGTATCATAAGTAGTGCTGTAGTACCCTAAGTAGTGTCATTGTACCATAAGTAGGGCCATAGTATCATAAGTATTGCTGTAGTGCCGTAGTACTATAAGTAGCGCTGTAGTACCCTAAGTAGTGCCATAGTACCATACGTAGTGCCGTAGCACCTTAAGTAGTGCCATAGTAATATAAGTAGTGCTTTAATACTTTAGTACCCTAAGTAGTGCCATAGCACCATAAGTAGTGCCATAGTATCATAAACAGCACCGTAGTAACATAAGTAATGTTGTAGTACCCTAGTTAGTGCCGTAGTATTGTAAGTAGTGCTATAGTATCATAAGCAGCACCGTAGTAACATAAGTAATGCCATAGTACCATAAGTAGTGCTGTAGTACCGTAAGTAGTGCCATGGTATCATAAGTAGTGCTGTAGTGCCGTAGTACTATAAAGAGTGCTGTAGTACCCTATGCAGTGTCATAGTACCGTAAGTAGTACTATAGTACCATAGTACCATAAGTAGTGCTTTAGTAGTAGTAAGTAGTGCCATAGTATCATAAGCAGCACCATAGTGCCATAAGTAGTGCTGTAGTACCCTAAGTAGCGCTGTAGTACCATAAGTAGCGCCATAGTACCGTAAGTAGTGCCAAAGTAGCATAAGTAGTTCTGTAGTACCTTACTTGCCATAGTTGCGTAAGTAGTGCTGTAATACCCTAATTATTGACTTAGTACCATAAGTAGTGCTGTAGTACCCTAAGTAGTGCGATAGTATCATAAGCAGTGCCGTAGTGCCATAAGTAGTGCTGTAGTACACTAAGTACTGCTGTAGTACCATAAGAGGAGCCATTGTACCGTAAGTAGTGCCAAAGTAGCATAAGTAGTGCTGTAGTACCTTACTTAGTGCCATTGTTTCGTAAGTATTGCTGCAGTACCATAAGTAGTGCTGTAATAACCTAAATAGTGCTGTAGTACCCTAAGTAGCCCCATAGTACCGTAAGTAGTGCCATAATAACATAAGTAGTTCCATAGCATCATAAGTAGTGCCATAGTATCATAAGCAGCACTGCAGTGCCGTAGTACTGTAAGTAGTACTGTAGTACTGTAAATTACTTGGTTTAAAGATATAAATATAATTTCTCTTTCACTTCCACCAGAGATATGAGAAAATAACGAGCTCCAATTGACAGCAGAAAATCCCATCCACCCACTCCTCAAACACCCCTCTCTGAGTATGCTGCAATGCACATGGTTGCAGCACGCTGGCACGGGGGTTAAAGGGGTTAATGCAGGTAGCTAGGGGGGATACAAAACCTCCTCACCACTTGTCAAATGTTCTCTGAAGATCAATCCAAACGTGAATCACTCTTCAGAGAGCATCGCTAGTGTGAACTAGCTGTATGTATGTAGCATTTTCCATTCTCTGTTAGTTTCCAGCTTGGAGTTCCCCTTTACAACCACCAGTATCTGTATCCGTGGAAAGCGACAATGCTGAGGATAATTACTGAAGAATAATAATGGACGCGGCCATATTTGCATTCCTTTGTTACTTCCAGAGGGCAGATATTTAATTTTCTTTTGTTTTCACTGGTAGTAGAGGAAATAATGATTATTTACCATTTACTTAATGCCGGTACACTTGAGCTATGGCTGAGTCAATGGACGATGCCTGTGCCCCTAAATTATTTACAAATGCCGGATAATACAATGGGATTTCATGCCGTTGGGATATTTGCAAATTATTCATGAATGATTATGATATGCAAGCCTTCCCTGCCACCACCTCGTAATTGGAAGCGGCCGCCGTGAACTCTGTCACTCTTCAGTCATCCGCCGAGCAAGAATATTTTTGCTCGCAGTTCTTTGGCGCAACTTTATTCCATGCAAAATAAAGAGAAAAAATAAATATGGACAGAAAGGTTAATTCCCAACAAACTGGAGCTGCAATTACTGAGCTTTTCATCAGTTTAAGTGGGAAGCCGGTCACAAAAAGAAAACTTTTCCGGAAGTTATTTCCCCGTACCTGTACGTACGTTGTTTCCTCTTCAAGGTCTGGGGTGCAGACGCGCGCCGCCGGCGACCTGCTCCCTCTGTGATTGGAGCCAATCAGCGGGTCTGGCAGCTGTGATGGCCACCAGGGCCCGCCGATCATTCAGAATGGCGGTCTGCCTATGTAAACAAGGTGGACCGCCATTTTGTCAAAGAGGAAGAGAGAGATCTTGTGTTCCTGCTAATCAGGATCACAGATCTCTCTCTTCCTCTAGTTAAACCATCCCCCAAACAGTTAGAAAGCACTCCCTAGGAACACACTTAACCCTTTGATCACCCCTGATGTTAACCCCTTCCCTGCCAGTGTCATTTATACAGTGACAGTGCATTTTTTAGCACTGACCACTGTATTAGTGTCAGTGGTCCCCAACAAAAGTATCACTTAGTGTCCGATTTGTCCGCCACACTGTCACATTCTCACTAAGAATTTCTGATTGCCGCCATTACTAGTAACAATTTAAAAAAAAAACATAAAAATATTGCATAGTTTGTAGATGCGATAACTTTTGCGCAAACCAATCAATATGCGCTTATTGGGATTTTTTTACCAAAAATATGTAGCAGAATACATATTGGACTAAATTGATGAAGAAATTTGATTTTTATATATATATTTTTATTTGATATGTTTTATAGCAGAAAGTAAAAAATATAGTTTTTTTTTTTTTTAAATGGTCGGTCTTTTTTTGTTGATAGCGTCAAAAAATAAAAAATGCAGAGCTGATCAAAAACCACCAAAAGAAAGCTCTATTTGCGGGGAAAAAAATACATACATTTTGTTTAGTTACAGTGTTGCAAGACCACGCAATTGTCAGTTAACCACTTCAGCCCCGGAAGGATTTCCAGCTTTAGGACCGGAGCCCTTTTTGTGATTCGGCGATGCGTCGCTTTAACTGAAAATTGCGCAGTCGTGCGACGTTGTACCCAAACAAAATTTGCGTCCTTTTTTTCCCCACAAATAGAGCTTTCTTTTGGTGGTATTTGATCCCCTCTGCGTCATTTCTGATCGTCGCTATAAACAAAAGAATAGCGACAATTTTTCAAAAAAAAACCCAAATTTCTTACTTTTTGCTACAATACAAATCCAAAAAAAAAATATAAAAAAACATTTTTTTCACCGTTTTTGACCGATTTATATTCTTCCTCATATTTGCGATAAAAAAATCGCAATCTGCGTTTATTGATTGGTTTGCGCAAAAGTGGTCGCGTTTACGGATGATGAGAATTCATTTTTGGGTTTTTTTTATTTTTTACTAGTAATGGTGGCGATCTGCGATTTTTAGCGGTACTGCGATATTGGGGCGGACATGTTGGAACATTTTGACACTTTTTTGGGACCATTGGCATTTATACAGCGATCAGTGCTATAAAAATGCACTGATTACTGTGTAAATGCCATTGGCAGTGAAGGGGTTAACCTGCAGGGGGCGCTGTAAGGGTTAACTGTGTTCCCTGGGCGTGTTCTAACTGTGTGGGGGCTGCCCTAGCTGGGGAAGGGAAGTGGTCACAGCCTTCGTATACAGGAAGGCTGTGATCACAGCCCTTCCCCCTCACACAGAACGGAGGCCCGTTCGACTCCGCCGCACCCGCTCCCTGGCCCAACCCGAACACAGTGAGTGTGCGGGCGCGCCTCCGGCGGCGCGCGCGCGCTCACTAGGCTCGATCCCGCGGCCGCCGTCGTATGATGGCGATTTGCGCAGGAGAGCCAGCTTGTCGCCGTCAATTGCCGATCGACGGTCGGCAAGCGGTTAAAACAACGCAGTGCCGTATCGCAAAAAATGGTCTTGTCATGAAGAGGGTAAACCTTCCAGGCTGAAGTGGTTAAAGGCAAAATGTATTTATTTATTTTATTACTTTTATGTGTAAATGTGAGATCAGAAGGCTTTTTGACCCCAGACCTCGCAATAAAGATGCCCTGTCATGTTTATTTCTATTACAAGGATTTGTAATATTACATTCCTTGTAATAGGAATAAAAGTGATCAAAAAATAAATAAAAGACAGTGTAAACATAACAAATAAAAATAAGATGAATAAGAAAAAAAAAGTAAAATGCCCCGTTCCTTTGAGCTTGCGCGCAGAAGCGAACGCATACATAAGTCGCGCCCACATATGTAAATGGTGTTCAAACCACACATGCAAGGTATCATCGCAATTGTTAGAGCAAGAACAATAATTCTACCATTAGACCTCCTCAGTAACTGGTAACCTGTAAAACATTTTAAAGCAGTATCATACTCGGCGTAACATCATCTTTCACATTTTACAAAGAATTGGGCTAACTGTACTGTTTTGGGTTTTTTAATTGGAAAAAAGTGTATTTTTTTCCAAAAAATTGCATTTGTAAGACTGCTGCGCAAATACGGTGTGACATAAAATATTGTAGTGTTCACCATTTTATTCTCTAGGGTCTCTGCTAAATTTTTTTTATAATTTTTGGGGGTTCTAAGTAATTTTCTATGAAAAAAAATACTAATTTAAACTTGTAAACACGCCTGTGACTTGACAGTGAAAGGAGAAGCATCACAGAGCTCATCTCTCTGCTCTCTCCTCCTATCAGCATGATTCTTGCCAACAAAGAAGGTGATTGGCTCCTTGTGCTGAACCTTCCTCTCACACTCCAGCCCTGCTACACAGGTACTGCAAGAGGGTCATACCAGGTCACATTAAAGTATGTACACAGCTTGCATTTACAGAATACACTTAATGATATATTAATGATTACAGAGTTGCATTACCCATTTGCCAACTGGGCCAATTCTGACATTTCTCTCATAAATGTAATTTTTTAATTTTTTTTGCTAGAAAATTAGTTAGAACCCCCAAAACATTATATATATATATATACACAGTATCTCACAAAAGTGAGTACACCCTTCATTTTTTTGTAAATATTTTATTCTATCTTTTCATGTGACAACACTGAGGAAATGACACTTTGCTACAATGTAAAGTAGTGAGTGTACAGCTTGTATAAGAGTGTAAATTTGCTGTCCTCTCAAAATAACTCAACACACAGCCATTAATGTCTAAACTGATGGAAACAAAAGTGAGTACACCCCTAAGTGAAAATGTCCAAATTGGGTCCAATTAGCCATTTCCCTCCCCGGTGTCATGTGACTTGGTAGTGTTACAAGGTCTCAGGTGTGAATGGGGATCAGGTGTGTTAAATTTGGTGTTATCGCTCTCACTCTCTCATACTGGTCACTGGAAGTTCAACATGGCACCTCATGGCAAAGAACTATCTAAGGATCTGAAAAAAAGAATCGTTGCTCTACATAAAGATGGCCTAGGCTATAAGAAGATTGCCAAGACCCTGAAACTGAGCAGCAGCACGGTGGTCAAGACCATACAGAGGTGTAAAAGGACAGGATCCACTCAGAACAGGCCTCGCCGTGGTTGACTAAAGAAGTTGAGTGCACATGCTCAGCGTCATATCCAGAGGTTATCTTTGGAAAATAGACGCATGAGTGCTGTCAGCGTTGCTGTAGAGGTTGAAGGGGTGGGGAGTCAGCCGGTCAGTGCTTAGACCATACGCCGTACACTGCATCAAATTGGTCAGCATGGCTGTTGTCCCAGGAGGAAGCCTCTTCTAAAGATGATGCAAAAGAAAGCCTATAAATAGTTTGCTGAAGACAAGCAGACTAAGGACATGGATTACTGGAACCACGTCCTGTGGTCTGATGAGACCAAGATAAACATATTTGGTTCAGATGTTGTCAAGCGTGTGTGGCGGCAACCAGGTGAGGAGTACAAAGACAAGTGTGTCTTGTCTACAGTCAAGCATGGTGGTGGGAGTGTCATGGTCTGGGGCTGCATGAGTGCTGCGGTTCATTGAGGGAACCATGAATGACAACATGTACTGTGACATACTGAAGCAGAGCATGATCCCCTCCCTTCGGAGACTGGGCCGCAGGGCAGTATTCCAACATGATAACGACCCCAAACACACCTCCAAGATGAC
>BLSH010404920.1:2367651-2392769 GCA_018402905.1 Glandirana rugosa
TTGGAGACATTGACGTCAGTAAACCCCTCATTAAGTGGGAGTTTTAACTGTCGGTTTCTTAGAGTCAAAATAAAAGATAGACATCGAGTCGTGGAGGGAGAGTCGTCACTCAACCGTCTCTTCACTCCCGGGTTCCTACAGGAGTAGTCATCACAACTCGCTTGGGCCTGACCTTGCAAGCCCAGGCATGGCTTGAAAACCCACAGGCACCGTGCCTGGGCCTGGGCCTGTAAAGTTTTTAGCAAGCCCAAGCCAGGCCCCAAGACGATAAAATGAGGTGCACAACTCTTCGACGTCCCGTCGGTTACCGAACCCGAACGATTTTTGAAATGTCCGGGTCCGGGTCCGTGCCACGGACACCCAAAAGTTCGGTACGGACCCGAACGTTCCAGTCCGGGTTCGCTCAACACTACTGATGAGGACATCCTTGGGCCCTCACTTCTCTGCCAACTCACTGCTGAGAGGGAGGTGCTGAGCTACAGATAGAAAATAAAACTGAGATTCTTTGGCTGTCAATTTTGAGGGTGAATTACTCCCCAAATGACTGCAGTTACAGAGGTTAGTAAGGGATTGTTTTAAAATGTATATATTTGAATGTCCATAGTCTGGCCATAGTTCTACATTAAGATACTCATAAACACAACAAATCAGGTAATTAAGTTGATTTAGAGAACATCTGAAATTACTGGGTTGGTTATGGGCTGAATCTGACATTTAAAAAAGAAGTACAGCCAAAGCTTGTTTGGCTGTACTTCTTCTTGGAAACACAGGAATGCAGTTCGTTCTGCACTCCTGTGACCCATTTTCAGCAGACAGCAGCTGTTGGCTGATATCACAGAGCTGGTCTAGGCTCGGGCAAGAATGAAGTTGGATCCGCCCACTTGCCTGGACCAGCACCCAGCTCAGCCTCTCAGAGAGCTGCTGAGAGCCTGACCCGCCCCCTCCACAGCCCAGCGCTCCGGTGAGCAAGGGGGAGGGGGGGGGCAGAGAGCAGTGACTGACAGCGACCAGCTCTCTGCTCAGGGAGCTCTGAGAACCGAGCGTTTGGCGGTGTTTGATCACTTGGTTCTCAGTGTTAGAGCCGGCAAGGAATAGGTGCAGCATCAGACCGATGTTGCGTCTGCCTACACAAGTATAATTCTGCAAAATAAACAAACCCTAAACTTCTCTTTTAAGGCTGATTTATATTTGGTAAGATATTGAATGGTTGGGACTGAATATGTGATTAAAGTTGAGGAACATAGGATTGATTTACTAAAGCTGGAGAGTGCAAAATCTGGTGCAGCTGTGCATGGCACCCAATCAGCTTCTAACTTCAGCTTGTTCAATTAAGCTTTGACAAAAAAAAAGGTGGAGGGTGATTGGTTTTTATGTTGAGCTGCACCAGATTTTGCATTCTCCAGTTTTAGTAAATCATCCCCATAGTGTTTGTATGAAGCTGACAATATGAATATTTGGTGTGGGTGTGAGTGCCAATCTGACCAGCCTTTACTCTGGGTAGCTAAATCTGTCCTGCATCAGTGTCTCAGCCTGCCTGTAGATGGACTTCTTTGCTTTCATTCCCCCAAAATGCATTGTAAAGGAAAAGTGGAGATTTGAGTAGTTGCTTTGGGCAGCACATATTGTCCCTTCAGACATATTGATAAAAACACCCATTTTATTGACTAGCTATCAAATGTTATTAGTGCCTTTGTTTTATGTGCCTTTATGCTCTCTTTTAGGAAAGCTGTAGTGAATTACACAATGGTTCATCCAAAACCCACAAGTTGACATCCTCTCAAATGACTCATGACGTCAAAATATAATAAAGGATTTTTTCTATTGATTGTATGAAAAAATCATAATGTATTCTTTTCTGTTGCTTAGAAAAATTTGTGCTTTGCTTCATATTTTTGAAGCGTTACATTTTGGATGCCACACAAATGTTGCCTTAGTGAGGGCACAAGGTCTCTTTCCAAAACTGGAAAATTTGGCAGCATTTAAGCCCATCTTCACAGAGCCACCCAACGCCACATGTGGCTTTCCGCAGAGAAGTGTTTTTTGTCAAAGTGAATTGAATGAGCAAAGCCTGCAGACTTGTATCCAGAGATTTTGCATTCAAGATTGCCCATATAGATCCTACACTCCGAGCTATCATCATCTTCTTGAAGGAGACCTTGGTTCTTGTGTCCGAAAAGATGTAAAAGACCTACACCCAAAATCCAGCAAAGATTCTTACAGCTTCATCTTTTATGATCACAAAGATTGCTTTATAACAACAACAATGGCAAAAGTTGGAAGTTCATTTACGCTGACTGCATGGCTGAAACCTGAGCAAGCCAGTGAAATGTAAGTACCAAAGCATCTGTTACCTTCTCTTGCATGCAAAATCAGCAGCCCAGGGTCATCTGCCTTGAAAACAAAAATCAAGAATGGAAAAAAACAACTACAACTTTTTCATTCCTCCATTAAATTAACTTGGAGTTTGTCATCACCTTAACTTTAAAAGTTAAATAGATATTTGAACAATGAGAAGGGTTATTTTGTAGAATATAATGTAATGTTTTTTTCCTAATTGGAAAGAAGCCTAAAACCAGGTTATGGGACATGTGTTAATTATTTAGCTCCTTGTTAACTTAGCTATAAACGTGAATTAATGAGGATGTGACAAGTCTGTGGAAATCACTTAGATAATGTTGGACTGTAAAAATGTACAGGAATGTTTAAGGTTTTGACTGATTTCACAATAGCCCACCTCTGCCTCCCGGCATTTAGGAGCTCTTAATGGGCCGGGAAGCAGCAGCGGGAAGGGTTAAATCTGAACTCTACCTATTTTTTAAGTGTATGTACAGCCAAATCTGTCCTCTGGGTCACATTAATAAAAATTTCCTTCAGCTTCTGTTCCAGAGACACAAAAGGAAGTAAGGTGAAACCTTTGACAAGTAAGGGAATTTTTCTGTTTGTTCTTGCTCTCATGTGAGGTTTGGTCAGTGGTGGCTGGTGCTCAATTTTCTTCTTTCTCCAGCCACCCCTTCAGCCAGCCAGACAACCAACTTCATTACCCAACCCCCGCGCGCGCGCTCGCACTATTGATCGCCACTTCCCCCCGGCGCTGGATCACTCACCCACCCGGCTCCTTGCCAGCCCCACACTTACCCCATCCAGGTCGTGGCTTCGGCGGCATTCCCCCTGCGTCTCCTCCCGAGTCCCGGCAGTCGCTTCTTCTCCCGGCCAATCAAGAGTTAGAACTCGCGGCCAATCAGGTCTCAGGACTCCGGGAGGAGAAACAGGAAGACGTTAGCGAATATTCATTTGCTAATGTCACACAAGTGGGTGGGCTCAGGAAACAGTGCTCTGCTCCCCGAGCCCACCCTTTTTTAAGCCAATTAGAGCCTCTGGCTTTAATCATGTGCTTAAAAAAAAGCCCCATTGTAATCCATGCGTCCAGCGCCCTGCATGTAGATACACTAGGTTTGGTGCGGTAAAACCCCACAGTTGATCCATGGTTTTTATCCTCCCCCCAACTGCTTCTCTTTAGCTGCAAAGGCAGCAGTCAGAGATATACACAGGCCCCCGACCGCGATGCTTTGCCGCTGCCGCAGAAATGATGCCCCCTGTTGCTTGCTTTTGGTGGGTGCTACCACCCACCGATAGTGAGCAATTTAAGTGAATGGGACCCCTCTGTAACTGTATACAATGCATGCGATTGCGGCACACTACTGCAGGACCCAAGAGGTTAAGGCAGGCAGTTAGGAGGCAGTACAGTGACTCCTCAATGCCTGACAAATGCTGGAAAGAGCTCTGAAATGTGATACAAATGATTTGGTCTTCAAAGATCAAATCACATATGAACAAGGTCACTAGAACAGGTGTCCCTATTGGAAGATTTACCCTTACCTCTTGTTCCAGGGACAGCTCTAAAATTTTGGATTTCCTATGACATCGGTCACCAGGAGTTGGGATTTAAGCATACAGTAAGAGAATGACTCCTGAAAATAAAGCTTTGCCATCATATGAGAATAATAAGGGCCAGTTTACACCACATGCAGACCAGTGCATTTATTTTCTGCATCAAATACGCATGGAAAGTATTATATATGGTTTTCAATGGCATAGTACACACCAGTGCTGTCAATTCCAGTGCGTTCTAGTTATAGAAAAAAAAAGTAGAACATGCTGCATTTTTTCTGCACTGAACTGTACTGGAAAGCGGTAAAACGCATCAAAAACGCACCGGAACGCACAAAAAAACCGCACTGGAGCACACTTAAATGCACAAAAAAAGCACTGGGCCTCACATGTCCTTATTTTAGGTGAAGAAAAAAAGGGGGGGGGATGCACTAGACTGCATCAAAAATGTGCATGCAGAAAAGCATCCGGACTGCGTTTCTATGGTGTGAACTGGCCCTATATAATAAATCAGCAATTTCAAGGAGTACTAATCATGTGCAACATTAGTCTTGGTTGTATTTTTAAAAATCAATTTAACAATTAAAAATGGATTGTTCCTAAATTTGAATGCAAGTATATAATGAGAATTATTCTTATAATTTAACAATTCTTTAAAAATGCTGTAAACGGCACTTTTCTTTTTTTTTCATAAATTCAAAAAGTCAGGGAAAAAAAATTATCTCCAATTTGTCATTCTTCCTGTGTGTCCTCATAAACGGCTTTCTTACAATAATTAGCTGCTTATTCACATATACCAAGAGAATATTTTATGTCCTAATTGGCGAAATAATGAAAACCGATTTTGTCTCTAAAATCACGCTCCCAACAGAGAGCCAGCCCTGGAATTCCTTTGAATAGATCCACATGGTGTTAAGATATAATGTGCAATCATTTCTTTGAATTTCCACAGCTCACCTGAGGCAACTCTTAAAAATAGCTGGCGTCGTTAGATACACAATGCATGAAATCTTGAAGGAATTTCAGCCTATGGCACCAAATTAGGATGAATAGTCTTACTCGGCTTTGTTTAGCGAGGAAAGTTCAATAACTAATGAGGGAGTATTTTGAAGATGAATACTAGACAATGAGGCCATAGCATCTCTTATCATCATTCCCCTCTTTTTACTAAGAGCTTGTTGTGTTGCCGCTCCTTACTTCAAATAACGAAAAAAGGATATTGTGTAATGGGCGCCTAAAGTACGGTGGCCTAAAGGTATGACTGAGTGTGGCGGTAACGACGACAGGGAATCTGCCATCTGTGAAATTTAAATAGAATAAATGGAGAAGATAAATGATATAACTGAACTTAATTTCCCCTGGTTTCCTTATCCCAGAGCTGTAGTACTTAACTCTCTTTCTTGCTGTCTACATGCCGTTGCTAGTTAAATTCTCACTGCTGGCAATCTTTGGTCTTTTTTTTTCTCTTTTTGTGCCACCAGTCATGAATTTTATGGTTCATATATTTCAGTTTTATTTGAAGGTTTTTTTCTGGGTTTATAAAGTTTAAAATATGCAGAGTGTGTGATTTACTTTACTGGAAATAAGTGCTAGCATACAGTAATGGTTTACACTGTGTGGTCATATCGATCCGATCATAAGGATTAGGTGGGGCAAAAAGAGTTTCAAAGCTATTTGTAACCACTGTTTTGTAGACCATGTCCAAAAATATTTAAAGTGGAACTTTACCCAACTTGATAAAAAATAATGCTCTTTAGAAAGAAACATACTTCCACAATAATAATTATCCTACCAAAATTAGTGTGTGTGGTAGATTTCCTCCAGCATTGCTCCTGTATCTTCTTCCTGGAGGCTGCCATTTTACTGAAGCCCAGAGCCCCTGAGCAGATGTAAATTATAAAGCGGAACTAAACCCATCGATTTAACGATTTCAAAAAACAGTTACATTCCTAGAATGCCAGGATTACTAACTGTCACATTTGTTTGGGTCCTCAACCAAACTGTCAAACCATAAAATGGTTGGTGTCATAACTGATAACATGTGCAGCATCATGACAGTTGCAGATCAAACAGAAACAACTTCCTTTGTTGTAAATGATAGGAGGGTTTGATTACCCTTGATGGCTGTCAGCAGATCAGCCCCTACTATCTTGGTAGTGCCTAAAAATGCCTATAAATAGAGAGCAACTGAACATGTGCAAAGCAGGGTGAGACAGTGTATTACCGGAATTTAAACAGTATAAACACTTATTTTAGATTTTTTACATAGATATACCTGCAAAAGGGACCAGCTTGAAGTGATCTAGCAGGACTTAAAGTGATTGCAAAGTCTTGTTTTTTCCTTAAAAATAACAAACATGCTATACTTACCTGCTCTGTGCAGTGGATTTGCATACAGCAGGTACGTATAACATGTTTGTTATTCTTAAGGAAAAAACGAGACTTTACAATCACTTTAAGCCCTACTAGCCCAGATCCTCCTCTTCTTGCGTCCCTCTTTGGTGGTCCTGGCCCCTCACTCCTGTTGAGTGCCTCCACGGCAAGCAGCTTGCTATAGGGGCACCCGAGCCGAGTCATTCCATTCATATCCATTCAGACGTGGAGCCACTGCCTGGCTCCGCCCCCTGTCTCTCCTCATTGGCTGGCTGACTTTGTTTGACAGGAGCCAATGGCGCTGTGCTGTTGTCTCCGCCAATGAATAGGGGAGTCCCGGGCAGCCGGGACATTCCTGCAACATCTCTGGATCTAGAGGGACCTCAGGTTAATATTAGGGAAGATGAGGGGGAGGGGGGCTGCTGCACACAGAAGGCTTTTTATCTTAATGCATAGAATGCATTAAGATAAAAAAACTTCTGCCTTTACAACCACTTTTCTGACTAAAGTTCTGCTTTAAATACCCAGCCTACATCTTTTTAAAATGTGTGTTGCTAATTAGTTGTTGATAAATTTAAAGTTGATCTAGCAACCAAAAGATATGAATATTTGTTCAGATAGTTTTGAAATATTGGCCTCCCTGCATGATAACATAGCCAGGTCAGTGACTTTATTTGTCTCTATTGTAGGTAAAGGAGCTTGGTCACTTTAACAACAACAAAAGATGCTGAGAGATATACTGTAGCCCATATAGTGCCTTGGCTTGCTGTTTGAGCAAAGCTTTGGCACCTCCATAAAGTTTATCCACCTCATTCCTACTTACAATACCTACTGTTCTGTTAATCACGCCATAATGATGTGCCAATAGAAATGTATGGACAGTAGGAGGGAGTTTTGGCACTACCAGAAGGTGCTAAAGCTTTTCCCAATCAGAGCAGCCCCAGATTCAAATGGAGAAGGGGAACCAAACGCTGTATGTATCACATCTAAATGTATGTACGAGGAGTGCCTATTGCAGACCAGCTTACAAACTGGTGATTTGTTTAATGCCTTCATTGGTTGAAATTGGGGCTTTTAGAAAACTATCTAATCACTTTCCTATATTGTGTGCTTTATGGGGACAGGCATCTAGGTGTAGCCACCCTGCCCTAAGCAGGGGTAACTATGTAAATTTACCATGCTGTGTGGTAAACAGCCCAAGCTGATTTATAGTACTACACTTATTTGTTTTCCCCTAAACGCAGGGTTACTGTTGCTTTTGTTTGCTGCCAGTAGGTCTCACTGGTATTTCTGGCATTATAGAAAGGAACTACAATAGTACTGGATTATGAATATTTATGCTCCCTCTGACTAGCCACTAGGAGCTTTATTGGCAGTGGTGGATACTGGGGGAGGACATACATTTTTGGGGTCTGACCTTGAGTGCTTTTTCCCCCCTGGGCTTTGGCCTGGGTAGATGTGCTGATCTGTCCTCCTGGGCCGGACCTGTGCTTTTCAATATAGGCTTGGATTGTGGCCAGTAGTTGTCCTCAGATGCTGAACTGTTCTGTCTGATAGAGAGGGAACGAAGATGGAGAGCCAGGAGGAGAGACCCTTCTGGAGGGATGAGCTGTAAAGGAGCAGGACCCTAACAGGAGTCTGGTGACTGTCTTGGGAGGATTCCTGGAGAATTATGCAATACGGATGAAGTTCTGCTACCTAAAGTGGTGCTGCTATAGGCTTAAAGGCCCTTTTGCACTGAGCAAGCTAAATGTGTATCTGGAGTCTTTCAGTGCTGCTATGGGTATCTGGAGCCCTGAAGCCTAGTACACATGGGCCAAATGTCAGACGGCAATGGCCGTTTCAATAGAAACCAGAGGACATTTGACCCGTGTGTGCTGCAGTAAGTCTGACAGAAGTCGGCCGAAGGGGCATGACCAAAAAAGGTCTGCTGATCAGTGCTCTCAGCCAATGGAGTGTTCTGGCGAGATGGCGTCCCCCATTCCTCTGCCAGAACATAATAGAATAGCAGGGGAGATCGCTGTACTAAAGTCAGATAGTTAGTTCAATGGCTCCTTCTGAGCTGTCAGTTTTTTTTCATTTAGCCCTGCTGGGTTCAACAAAAAAAACTACTAGTGTATAGTAGGCTTTAAAGTAACTTTAAAAACAGAGTGGTTGCGCAAGGCTCTGCCCACCCATCCATGTCATTCATTCATGAACGAACTACAAGTTCTGTCTTCCACTGCGGCAGATGGCTTGTAGCTCTCAATTAACTGTGAGGGCACTAGTGAGCATCATCATAGTTCATTGATTCTGCCTGTTCTTTATTAACTGTCTGCCTGTATGGGAGGTACAGTATGATCAGACAGCTGTACTGATGGTCTGCAGGAGCCTGGCATTGCACCCGTGATCTGCTGATTGTAGGTTCAGTGTTTTGCAGACTCCTTTGTAAAAAAAATAATAAATGCACATTTTTAACCACTTCAGCTCCAGAAGGTTAACCCGCCTTTCATAACCAGGCCATTTTTTGCGATACCGCGCTGCATTAATTTAACTGACAATTGTGCAGTCATGTGACGCTGTACCCAGATAAAATTTATATCCTTATTTTCCACAAATATAGCTTATTTTTGTTGGTATTTGATCACCTCTGCGGTTTCTATTTTTTGCGCTATAAACAAAAAAAGACTGACAATATGTATTCTGTTACATATATTTGGTAAAAAAAATCCCAATAGTGTATATTTTTTGGTTTGCACAAAGGTTATATTGTCTGTAAGCTATGGGATATAGTTATGGCATTTTTATTTATTTTTACTAGTAACGGCGACGATCAGCGACTTATAGCGGGCCTGTGACATTGTGGCAGACAAAACAAACACTAACTGGCAGTTTTTTGTAAACCAGTGACACTAATACCAGTGATCAGTGCTAAAAATATGCACTGTCACTGTACTAATGACACTGGCTGGGAAGGGGTTAACATCAGGGGCTATCAAAGGGTTAAATGTGTGCTTAAAATAGGCTTGGTCACTGTGGGGGAGGTGCTTGTACTATGGGAAAGCATAGATCCGTGTTCCTGCTTTGCATCCGGATCACAGGATCAATATCTTCCCTACTGACAGAACGGCAATCTGCCTTGTTTACGTAGGCAGACCGCCATTCTGCCTGTGTCCTGAATGATTGGTGGATCCCGGCAGACATCGAGTCCGCCAGACCAGCTAATTGGCTCCTCCTGTGTCCAGTCAATGCGGAAACGGGTCGGCAGCAGTGTACGTGCACACCCCAGACCTGAATGTGCAGGATCACGTACTAGGTATGTGATCCTGCATAGGAGAGCCGCCTTGCCACCATATATATGTTGGAAAGAACAACAGCTTGATTGCATATTTTTTTTTTCTTACAAAAGGTGAACTTACCCTTAAAAGTAATAAAGCTTGATAGCTACCCAAGTCTATTGACTAGACAATAAAAGAGCATCGCCACACCAGTAAAGCCTTCGTGTTTATCTTTTCCCCTGTCAGCAATGTCCCATTAGTAAATTTACACCATGGTTTAGTGCAGTATTGATCTTGATTGGCTATGGTGCTAACCTATGCCAATTTGGGTTCAGTTCTATAAGGGATTACAGGACATTACATTTTGTTCTGATACTAGCAGTATTTTTTTATCCATGAGGCATGTCACTAATGAGGGAAGGATCCAATGCCCCACTTGTGTTGACAACCCACAGCACTCCCCACCTCCCCAGTGACGCACGCTAGCTGTCTCCATTCCACAAAATGCCCACAGCTGTCATGAGACATTGACAATTTATTTAACAAGGACACTTTTTTAGGGGACAGCCTCCTGAAAACTGGGACTGTCCCTGGATGTCTGGTCTGACTTGTATATCTAAACTCAAGAACAAAAATGTAATGGATTGAAGCTTACCCATTCTTAGATGTGGGGGCTGAATTAGCTTTCTTTTTTCAAGCTTTTTTGCTTTAATTTTCTTTTGGTGATCCACTTTCTTTTTTTAAAGTGGTTCTAAAGGCAGTTTGTTTTCATATCTTAATGCATTAAGATAAAAAAAAACCTTCTGTGTGCAGCAGCCTCCTTCAGTCCCCCCATACTTACCTGAGTCCCATCTTGATCCAGCGATGTTACATGAGAGCCTCGGCTGTCTGGGACTCTCCCTCCTCATTGGTCATTGCTGTCAATCAGCATCAGTGAGCCAATGAGGAGAGAGAGGGAGTGGGGCCAAGCCATGGCTCCATGTCTGAATGGACACACAGAGCAGCGGCTTGTTTCGGGTGCCTCCATAGCAAGCTGCTTGTTGTGGGGGCACTCGGCAGGGGGGAGGGGCCAGGAGTGCTGGCGAGAGACCTAAGAAGAGGAGGATTGGGGCTGCTCTGTGCAAAACCACTGCACAGGGCAGGTAAGTATAACATATTTGTTATTATTAGACAAAGAAAAACAAGACTTGTAAGACTAAAAGAGATGTATGGATTTTTTTTTTTTAGTACTTACTCATACTTACCTAGGTGGATGCAGCATTGGTCCAATGCTGCATCTGTCCCCGGTGCCTCTAACACTGAGAACTGAGCGATCGAACACCGCCGATCGCTCGGTTCTCACAGCACCCTGAGCAGAGAGGTGCTGAATGTCAGTTAGTGGCTCTCTGCTCTGCTCCCCCACCCTCACTGAAGTGCGGGGCTGTGGAGGGGGCGGGAGTGGGTGGGAGTGGCCGGCTCAGCCTCCCAGGAGCTCGCTGAGAGGCTGAGCCGGGTGCCGATCCAGGGATCTGGACAGATCCTGACTCCATTGTCGTGATGACGCGGAGCCTGGAACAACTGGGCTTCAACCCACTCTCTGCTGAAAACAGACTCCTGTACTCCTGTGATCCACAAGAGAAGTACAGCCAAACAAGAAATCCTTATTGACTGTATGGTCACTGTGGTGGAGTAGAATTGTTACCCTAGGACAGGAAGTGTGTTAGGACTACAAAACACCTCCCCATGTCCTCTTCTCTATAACATAAGTGTAGCACCCTCTAGGCTGCTAGAGTGATGTGTATATGTTTTTTGCTAGAGTAGGTAAATTTAGGTAGGCCTAGCTGGTAGCTAGGCCTGTTTGTTTTGATCTGGGCTGGGAGTAACTCAGGGTAGAGCTGATTGACTCACAGACAGCATTATCAAGACCTCCCACTTCTTTCCTGAATGTTCTAGAATATTCTGGAAAGGAAGGAGGAGAGGGAAGGTAGAGCTGCTTGGGGTATTCTGAGGAGCCCTCACCAATCCCCATCTAGGATTGGCAGGGGGCAGGCCTCCTTAAATACCCAGGGTCAGCCCTGCTGGGGAGGAGTTGTTCAGGTGGAAAGAGATAGAGTGCTAGGCTGTCGGGGCCTTTGTGGGTGCTTCCCAGTCTGGGGGGGGTGACCTTGGGCCTGGGCTCGGGTGCAGACGAGGCCCTCTAAGAACACGTGGAGGTGTCCTGCACTGAAGGCACTGGAGCAAGGAGAGGACAGCAGGAGAGAGCACTGTCAGGCAAGTCTCCAGGGAGGAACAAGGCTGATGAGTGATTTACAGTCAGGAGGACTGGGGAAGCACTCCTGAGAGGACTGGGAGAGAGCAGTCTGGGATGGGTGCAGAACCAGAAGTGTGGACTATGGAGGAATGGGCAGTGGAGAAAGACATCTGCAGCCATGTGGGCTGGCAGGGCCTGAAGAGGTGATACTGGGATCAGTAGCCACATAGATAGCTAGCACTGGGACTTACTTACATTTTTGTTACACTAAAGGGGCCCACGGTCACTGCCTATAAAAGGGCATTCATCTTAGGCCTGGTGGAGTCAATGCCAGGTCCTATAAATCAGTGCTAGTTGGTCTGAATAGTCTAAGCAAGTTATGTGTTGGTGGTGTTGAGGTGTAATAGTCTGCAGCAAGTGATGTGCTGGAGGAGTGATACAGAAAGCAAGAGAAGTGCTGGAAGAAGAGAAGAGTAGAGGTGTATACACGTTGAGTCCTGTGTAAATTACGTTTCATTCAAGTGGGCATCCCATACTACCTTACCCTATCCAAGTTTAATACCTACCCCTCAATAAAAATATATAAACAAGTGCAAGGACTGTTTCATGCCTCTGGATGAGTGAAATCGTGTGCCTGGCTGGGCAGGGTGAAACACTCCTACAGCTCCTACGGGGGTACCACTACATAAGGGAAGGTGTTTTGTATTTCAGGTAGTGAAGTGGGTACAATACTTACTGATATCAGTCAGCAGAGGCAGAAAGCACAGGAAGTCACAAGATTTCTAGCAAGATCAACAGGTATTTTTTGAACTTTTCAAAAATGATATAGCACAATTATTTCATTGTTATATTTAACAGACCAAAAAGGAGCAAATAAGCAAATGTTTTTGTTAGGGTTTATATACACTTTAAGAAAATTCAATTCACTGGCACCAGCTTAAAATTATTGAAGCACAAGGGGGATAAACAACAGATAAACACTCAATTATATTATGAAATGGATACCAAATATATATTTGTCACAAAGTATTGCCTAGAAGAGCCTGGAAAAGTAAAGCATTATAGTAATAATATCCTATCTTCCCATGATGACTGTAGCGAGCTTTAGAGTCGTGAAGGTTTATGCTGCACTTTATTTTCTGGTCTATGTTGTCTGGAAGATGATTTTGATCTTTTTTTTTATATTTACTTCTGAAGGTGTGTGATAGAAAAGTCCGCTGATGGGCAGATTGTGTTCAAACTCACAATCTCGGAGAGAGAAACCGTGTTTTATTATCGCACTGTAAATGGTTTGCAGCCGCCTATAAAAGTAATGACACAAGGGAGATTTTCTGTGAAGAGATGGATTCATCTTAGTGTGCAGGTGGGTAAAAATACATAACATTTGGTTAAACACAAAAAGCTTTTCAAAATAACGTGTGAAAGATAAGCTCTAGAGATCTAACTGTAGCATCCATGGTGTGCATTCTTCTTTGCGCCTGTATGTATCTGATGAAAGTCATATTTCTATATCCCCGTGCCATTCCATCAATAAGTGTTTGTCTTGTAGTGTTCTTTTCTGTACTGTTAGCTTAATAAGTGTTTGTCTTGTACACTTGGACACAGGAACATCTTATTAATTATGTATATAATCTAATGCTTGTACATACTCTGCCACTGATGAGAAATTTTTAAATGTGGGCCTTGGATCTAAACCCAGTTCCACCCATGTGCTGTCCTTCAAACCAATTTGAATACTAGAAAGAGCTCTATAATACCTATCCGGGACATCTGAAATGTGGGGGTCACATAAGCTAGGCTAAAGGACAGCATCTAAGCCAGCTTTTCTCAACCTTTTCAACACAGAGGAACCCTTGAAATAACTTTCCGTTCTCAGGGAACCCCTGCTAAAATACTATATCTACAACTCCTGATACATTAGTGTGATGATCATTGGCAAGAATGCTCCTTACACTTGTGGTCATTAGGAAGAATTACCCCTTTCCAGATAGCTAAAAAGATCAATGATGTCAGTGCTCATTGCTCAAGGAACCCCTAGCAACCTCTGGAGGAACCCTGGTTGAGAAACCCAGATCTAAGCTAAGACAGGGTTACATAGACAGAGCTTTGGATTGGGTTGGAGAACAGAGGTGGGTAGACATTAGGGTATAATGTACTTTAGATCTGCTTAAAAGCAGCTAAAATAGTGTAGCCTGAATCTTGCACTGGTATCTGTTTTGGAAGTTTTTTGGCCTGGACTGGTAAAGGTGTCCTCAAGTAGCCATCATGTAAACACATAATTGACTTAGTAAGGGTTCTCTGTGTTGGAGAGCAGTCATAACATTTAAGCATTCCCATTGATTCCCTCACCCTCTGGTCACCACCTTTTTTGGTGAGCTTCATCCTCAGGCTGCTGCTCCCTTTGTGAATGTAGCTTACTAGTATGCTGAATGGTTGAACATATAGCTTGCTATTGGTTGGAAATATGTCCAGTTACCAGAAAGTCTTTGGAGTTTCCATTTGTATTTCTTGTTAACATCATTAGTGGAATTATGTTTTATGGCATGCTGATTTGAACAGATTATGTAATGTAATATATTCGATTTTACAAAAATACAAAGGGATTTAGTGCAATTCCATCACAGTCCAAAGTGTAATATACAATATTATATATTGTCCATTTTGACTGAAGGGCTTTTGGATAGGGGGTTTAATTATGTGTTTTTTGTACAATAAATAAATATGTGGGATTGGGTCTTAATTATACTGTGACATACAATATATGTTATTTATAGAGTCTGCTGTACAGGCCCTTTGTATGTTTTAAAAAATTGATGTATCTTGTACAAGTTTGGCATGTGCCATCATTATTTTTAACACCGCTCCCCTTGATGTATTAAAAAATAACTCCACTTTTGTTGAGAAAAAAACATTCCAATCTGCGTGATCTATAACATTTCAAAGATTTTAACAAACTTTGTTGCAGATTCCTACCTTTTGTTATTCTGAATACATCACCCTGGGGTTTATTTACTAAAGGTGGATTGCACAAAACCTTCTGCAGAGAAGCCTATCAGCTTCCAGGTTTTATTGTCAAAGCTTAATTGAATAAGCTGAGGTTAGAAGCTGATTGGTTAGCATGCACAGATGCACTAGATTCTGAGTGCACCAGTTTTAGTAAATCTACCCCTGTGTGTTTGTCTGTGTCCGTATGCTTAGTGAATCTGTATGGGCTCTAATGAGGAAAGCTGCTTGGTCTGCATCCCTTTAGACGTGATTTCCTATTGGGGGTATCTCACCAAAAATAGCATTTGTGTTGCTGGGGATGCCTGAAATCTGACTTGTATCTTAGTGCAGACTTCTGGGAAAATCAATGAGCCAACCACACAAGCAGGAAATTATGTTTCTGGGGGCGTTCTGTACACATTCTGTGTACAGAACGCCTCCAAGTAGCCATATTGTACTGCATTTTACAGAAAATTACAGAGCTGAGGATTAACAAGGAAAGGTAATTTTTTAATAACATTCAATTACAGTATGACTTGTGTTGCAATTGTACATGCTACATTATTTTTTTTTTTATTCGCTGTTTTTTCCCCACTAATGTGGAGTTACCCTTTGAATTACTTTTGAATATTTGTGCCTTCTAAGGCTGGTTTCACACGGCCGTGTCCGTCCGTGTGTGGGCTCCGCTTTGCTTAGCAGGGGTCGATCCGTTGATCGCCACTGAGCCACTGCTCACTGTGCGGAGACAGATCTGTCAGAGCCCCGCTCTCCTCTATGGGAAATCCGATGAAAACACACCGTCTGTCCGTTTTCATACGATCTGATCCCCAGACGGTTGGAAAAATAGGGTTTCCATCCATCGGGCTTTGCGGTAGAGGAGCGGATCGGAGAGCGGCGGGTGTCAGCGGATATGTCACCGCTGACATCCGTTGCTCCATAGAAGTGCATGGAGCGTCCGTTCAGATCTGACTGACAGGCGGACCTGAACGGAACAGCTGTGTGAAAGAACACTAACTCTGTTTAGTGCTTCACTTTGCAACGAAGATCACATATTAAAGTGCTGATTTTTACACCTCTTTTTAGCAATAGCATCATTTTTTTACAATGTGTATAATTCAGCACTTAAATTTGTGATCTTTCATAGCAATATAAATATATATACAGCCATGTGGAATAGTTAAACATTATTACCTTTTTCAACATATTTGAAATTATGCATAATATTGGCATGGTGTATTTATTTTCTTGTTCTAAATTAACAAAAATCCAAATGTGTAATTTTGAAAAAGAAAGTACACCACTTCATTTTTCTGAAGTCAGGATTTGGTGTTGCAGATTAGGTGCCAGCGATTACAATGTTTTACAGTTTAAACCTATATTCAGACATCTAGGATCTGGTGTTTTCGATATAGGAGGTGTCATCTTGCCAAGCTCAATAGAGCTCTCTAAGGCGATAAAAAAAGAAATTTGTGGACACCTATAAGTCTAGTTAAAATAAAAAAAAAAGAAAACTAAATGATTTGAAATCAGTAATTACCTGCAAATTCAACCCAAGTGCTGGTTATCTGTTGCTAAAATAAGTCTTAGAGAAGCCCAAAATGTCATCACAAAGTGTTTAGGTAACCTTCCTACATTTGGAGTCAAAGTACATGCATCTATAGTAAGAAAATTGCACCAATACTTTGCTGTTCAAAACAAACTCTACAGCAAGATTACAATTTACCATTAAACATATAGGCAAAGATCAGGTCTCCTATAGCAATGTGCTGAAGATGGAAGAATCGAAGGTAGAGTTGTTTGGTCACAGTAACAGTAGATAAGTTTACTGTAAGCTGAAGACAGTATTTCAGAAGAAGAACCCCATAACAACTGTGAAGCATGATGGCGAATGCAACCTTCAGGGTATGGGCATGGGCAACTTGTAGTCATCGAGTCAACTATCATATCTTATCAAAGTGTGCTTCGTAAGAATGTAAGGCCATCCTTCCAAAAGTTGAAGGTGAATCAGAAATGAATCTTTCAACACAAGAATGATCAGTAGCACAAAGAAAATCCACCAAGAAATGGTTTAAAAAGAACTAGAGGGTTGAGGACTACCATAGTCAAAGTTCTGATCTGATTTCCATTGAAATGTTGTAGGCAGATTTTGAATCAAACAGTTCAGTCAAGGAAAACATTTTGCAACTGAAGGAATATTGCATGGAGAAATGGTCAAAAAAATGTTCAGTTATGTCAGAGGCTGATGGGTCCTTTCTACTACAGGTGACAATGTCTGCTTTTGATGCATACTTTTTCATCAGTACACCATTGCATCTGTTGATAACTGTGTTGAATAAATGATTGAAATTAAACCATTTTGTGGTGTTCATATTCAAGTATATATCACCTTTGTTTGTGGGCATTGTTGAAATTAATTGTGAAGTTAGAGAATATTGAGGGGAGGTATGTTTCTCCATGTTTCTTGCCGCACCTGAGAGATTAAAGCTTGTAAAAATACCTTGATTAACTTGGCATTGTGCCCTGTTTGGTTTTGATCAAGGCCAGGTTCTTATTCTACTGGCCTAAAATTGGTGCTACAACTATGAGCACAGATTCAAGGGAAGGCTTTACATTTCGGGGCACATGAAGCTAACCTGTGAGAAATCCAAAAACCTGAGTAATGTCACTGGAAACTTGTAATTTTTGAAAGATGGCAGGGTCTAGCCTACCAACAAATAGTGATGTACCCGAATGTTTTGACTTTGTTTTATGTTTATTTTGCTACCTGTAAACATTTAAGATAAAGCTGGCTGTTTGTAGGTTTACTACCCACTGTCCGAAGTCTGTGCATCCTCCATAAGTCTGAGTGTGCCTTTACTCCGGAAAGGGCGACCATAAGAATGCACTGTTAATAGATATATATATATATATATATATATATATATATATATACATATATACATATATATACATATACAGCTGTGGCCAAAAGTTTTGAGAATAACTCAAATATTAATTTTCACAAAGTCCGCTTCTTCAGTGTTTTTAGATCTTTTTGTCATATGTTACTATGGTATACTGAAGTATAATTACAAGCATTTCATAAGTGTCAAATGATTTTATTGACAATTACATTAAGTTTATGCAAAGAGTTAATATTTACAGTGTTGACCCTTCTTTTTCAAGACCTCTGAAATTCGCCCTGGCATGCTGTCAATCAACTTCTAGGCCACACCCTGACTGATGGCAGCCCATTCTTGCATAATCAGTGCTTGATGTTTGTCAGAATTTGTGGGTTTTTTTTGTTCATCCGCCTCTTGAGGATTGAGCACAAGTTCTCAATGGGATTAAGGTCTGGGGAGTTTCCTGGCCATGGACCCAAAATTTTGATATTTTGTTCCCCAAGCCACTTAGTTATCATGTTTGCCATATGGGAAGGTGATCCATCATGCTGGAAAAGGCATTGTTCCTCACCAAACTGTTCTTGGATAGTTGGGAGAAGTTGCTCTTGGAGGATGTTTTTGTACCTTTTTTTATTCATGGCTGTGTCCTTGGCTGTGGCAAAATTGTGAGTAAGCCAATTCCCTTGGCTGAGAAGCAAACGCACACATGAATGATCTCAGAATGCGTTACTGTTGGCATGACACAGGATTGATGATTGCTCACCTTTTCTTCTCCGGACAAGGTTTTTTCTGGATGCCCCAAACAATTGAAAAGGGGATTCTTCAAAGAAAATGACTTTACCCCAGGCTTCAGCAGTCCAATCCCTGTACCTTTTGCAGTTTGTCCCTGATGGTTTTCCTGGAGCAAAGTGGCTTCTTTGCTGCCCTTATTGATAACAGTCCATCCTGAAAAGTCTTCACCTCACTGTGCGTGCCGATGCACTCCCACCTCAATAACCCAGATGATGTCTCATTAGACGAAACACATTGGATCTAGCTCTATTGGCGCCATTGCTTTGTGCTCACGGACTTGTTACAAGTGCTTTATTCCCTATGGACATGTGAGTGTTCTAGATCTTTTAAATTAAAATGGTTTATCTACTGGTTTACACTATGTGGAGTCTCATTGTTTTTTCTGGCTATATTGCTTCCCATTGAGACATACTACTTGTGTAATTGGTGTATCTATGACAACCATCTGTTACTACAATCCTTTGATTACCATCGATTGATATCCAGAGGAAAGGATACCCTTTCCTGGGTGTTTTTACACCATTTCGTCTGACTGACTCATTAGGCATAAGCTTAGTTGAGTCCACCATATCTGGTACGCCCCTTATAAGGTGGTGATGGCTCTGGAACTTGAAAGTCTGCACTGGTATCTCATTTATTTGGACTTTATTCATGAATTTATTTGTTGATTTTAATATATTTATTGGGCTCACCTGCAATATTGGCACACATATCACTTGCTTCACTTTCCATTATTATGCATATATATACAATTTTTGCACTGATTTATTGTTCGCTTTACATAATTTTTCTCTGATGCACTCACACCTGCCTGCTGCCATTCCTGAGCAAGCTCTGCACTGGTGGTGTCCCAATCCTGCAGCTGAATCAACTATAGGTGACGGTCCTGGCGCTTGCTGGACTTTCTTGGGTATTCTGATGCCTTCTTCACAAAAACACAGTGGAAATGTTTTTTATATGATTAACCACTTCAATACTGGGCACTTAAACCCCCTTCCTTCCCGGACCAATTTTCAGCTTTCAGCGCTGTTGCAGTTTGAATGACAATTGCGCGGTCATGCGACACTGCACCCATATGAAATTTTATCATTTTTTTCACACAAATAGAGCTTTCTTTTGGTGGTATCTAATCAAAAAAACCCCAAATCGTGGTTTATTTGGTGTTGGCGGACAGACAGATGTTTTGGGGACTGTGACATATGTGACGGGGACAGACAGTTGTTTTGTGTATGGTGACAGATGTGATGGAGACAGACAGATGTTTTGTGTATGGTGACAGATGTGACAGGGACAGACAGATGTTTTGGGGACTGTGACAGATGTTTTGTGCATGGTGACAGATGTGATGGGGGACATACAGATGTTTTGGGGACTGTTTTATGGGGACACTGATGTGTATGGGGACAGGGGTATCAGTGGTGCATGGTGCACTGTGTGGGGGGCGATCTGTGAGAGCTCTCTGCATGAAATCCTCATCATGCAGAGAGCTGTCACATAGCTGCAGCTCCCCCCCCCCCGCACTGAGCTCTCACTGAGCTTGGCGGTGGGAGCACTGTCACAGAGACGTTCATCTCTGTTTACATTGTGATGGCTGTGATTGGACACAGCCGTCACATGATCGTGAGATCCAATCACTGCGCTTATATCCCGATCTCTGCTCAGCTGGATCCTGTGATCATAATGATCATAGGATCGAGCCGCAGCACGCCGCGTGGCCGCGCTGCGAGCACCCGTTCTGCAGGACATAAATACACGTCCTGTCAGAACGGGGGGGCTCCCACCCGGCCGTATATATACAGTGGCCGGGTGGGAGGTGGTTAAGTTCATTTTCATGGCAAAGAGAGATTTTGAAATTAATTGTAATTCATCTGATCACTCTTCATAACACTCTGGAGTATATGCAAACTGCCATCATAAAAACTGAGGCAGCAGACTTTGTGAAAATAATTATTTATATAAATATATATATATATATATATATTGGTGGCATTCTCAAAACTTTTGTCCACAGCTGTATATATTCTGGATTGCAGTAAATAATTTTATTGTTTGTGCTTGTTTTTGTATTACTTACATAAGCTAAAGTTAGAGAAAAAAATGCAGGCTTCTTCAATTTCCCCTTTTATTCAGTTATAAAATACAAACATAGCTGTCAATAATCTATTGCTTTCACCTACAGAGTAACTTAACTGAAATTTCACAGTGGGGCGAAATAAATGTAATTCTCTCGGGGAGCAGACATGGCCCTAGGGATTAATGTAGGGATTACTGTCCGCATTTAAATGTGTCAATTCCATTGAGCACCCTTTATCCTTTTTATATTAACTGTGTATGGTTTCTTATGGTCTCAGGGACTGAAAAATAAAAAGAACTTTGACTCAACAGCAGGATATAAATATGATCTTTTTTTTTTTTTGAAAATCTGTTTATTGAATTTTCCATGAAAATACAACAACAAAACCGTACAATGACAATACATTGACATGTTGAGCCCCCACTGGGCACCAAGAGCAAAATTCATAGCTTTTTTTTAGTTTTTTCCCCCACCCGCGCAGGGACCTCAATAACCGCTTAGGCTAATTTTCAGTCAAGTATGCCGTAGAACCCTCCTATGGCCAGGCGTGTCCAAGAGCTTGCATTTGCCCTCTCCTCTGTCCACCATATCCTCCCAGATCTCCACCTGGAGTTCAGATGCAACCTCCCCCCCAGGGGAATATGGGGGGGCCCCGCAACAGACCTAGGTCTGCTACAATCCCCCCCGCCGTGGAGGACTCCAAGAGCCACTTGGACCACACCCTATCGTATTTTTTTGGGCATCCCCTATGTATATATGTGTCCCTATAAAGTGGAATCACTCCATTAACTAGCTCCTTCCATTTACCCACCACCGCCGCGGCACTACGCTTCCAGTGCAGCACTATCAGCTTCCTAGCATAGAACAGCAACAGGCCCAGCAAGGTCCTTTCTGCTACCCTAGGCACGGGGAAACTGTTTCTTGAAAGCGTGAGACAGCTGAAGGTATCTGAAGACATGAGCAGAGGGGACGTTGTACCGCTCCCTGAGCTCTGAGAAAGCCATGATGGTAAGATCGGGCATGATGTCAGAGAGAATTTTGATACCGTACTCGGTCCAACCTATCGGGTCAGAGATGGAGAGGAGGTGTTGTAGGTTGGGATTTTTCCAAAGAGGGGTATTTGGAGACACCGCTAACTTAGGGTATTTTTCTAGAGCTAAGCCCTCCCTGTACGGCCTTCGGTTAGTACGCATTGAGGGGGGAATATCATAGGCGGACTTCAGCCCCCTAAACAGCAACTTGGACAGGGCCTCCACCGAACCCAGGACCACAGCCTCGCTCTATCGGGGACCAGGAAATATTTGTAGAAATCAGGGAAGGCCAGCACCCCCCCCCCCCCCGGGAACAAGGTCTCATTAGGGTAGACAATTTGAACCACGGAGGGTGGGAACCCCAAAGGAAGGATGAGAATATTGTGTTGAGTTGTGAGAAAAAAAGCCTTGGGGATCCACTGAGGTGACTTCCTGAACAGATACGTAAATCTAGGCAAAATCTTCATCTTAATCAGGTTCACCCGGCCCAACAAAGACAAGGGTAAATTTTCCCATGCTTTCAGAGCAGCCCTGGCCCTCTCCACCGCCAGCGACAGGTTCAGCGCCACAAAGTCGCCTGCTTTCCTCGACACGCGGACCCCTAGATAGGTAATTTCTTCCACCCACTGCAGTTGCACATCTGATGGGGCCTCCCTTTTCGCTGCCTCATCAATCGCTAGCAGTTGCGACTTGGACCAGTTGACCTTGAGGCCATTTATCACTGCACAGTCATTGAGAACCCGCAGGCCGCCCCTCAGTGACGGTCCAGCATCATTCAGAAAAATAAGGAGTTCATCCACGTACAGGGCCACCCTCTCCTCCAGCCAAGAAAATTTCAGCGCCTCCTCCACCGGCTCCATGGCTATAGCAAAAAGGGCCGGGGAGAGAGGGCATCCCTGCCGTGTCCCCCTGGCGAGGTGGAACGTGGGTGACAAACTACCCCCCAGGCGGATGGCTACCGTCGGTGATGAGTAAATCACCTTCAGCCACTCTATGAATCGCAAGGGGAACCCCATTCTACGCAAGATCTCCCATAAGAAAGGCCATTCGATCGAACCAAATGCCTTCTCAATATCTAGAGAAGCCACTACTCTAGTACCTGTGTTTTCGTGGATCGCATGAATATTGGTGAACAACCGGCAGAGATTAATATCCGTGGATTTATGGGCCATAAATCCCGTTGGGTCCACCTCAATAACCGATGGGAGCAAAGGTCCAAATCTGGCCGCAAGGAGCTTAGTTAATATTTTAAAGTCGGCATTGAGGAGGGCAATCAGTCTGTACGAGGAGCATTATTTAGGGTCCTTTCCAGGTTTGGGAAGCAGGACTATGTGGGCATGCATCATGGACTGGGTAAGTGAACCCTGACTCAGACAGTGACTGTACAGGCGCACCAGCCGAGGGGCTAGCAACCTTGCATTTTGGCTATAGAAGTCCGCCGGGATCCCATCTGGGCCCGGAGCCTTGCCAGAGGGCAGGGACTGGATCATGGCCAGGACCTCCTCCGTCGTAGTCGGTGCAACCAAACTAGCCCTCTCCTGATCTGAGAGCCACCCCAGTGCCAAAGGGTCTAAGAGAGCCTCCAGTCACCCCTGGTCCAGACCCCCCCGAAGCAGTGGTGGTGTACAGGGAACAATAAAAGGCCTGGAACTCCTCCAAAATGCCTTCCGGAGAGGTGATGGCTGCCACCGAAGGGGAGGTAAGCTCCGGGACCAAGGTAGTGGGAGTGTCATGGCGGGAGACCATGGCCAAAATCCTACCATTTCCTTGTTCAAAAAAAATTTGTTTCGTGGTGTACAACTCAATCCTAGTGATTTCGGTAAGATGCAAGTGGAGTGTGCGTTTATAGACCTGTAGGGCCTCAAAATTAGCAGTGGACTGGTGGAGGTTATACTGATCAGTGGCCCTCTGCACCTTCTCCTCCAATGTCACCGTTGCCATCGCCTGCTGCGTTTTCACCCCCTTAATAGCTGATATATAATGGCCCCTGGTGACTGCCTTAAAGGCATCTCACACCACATCCGGAGAGGAAGTCCCATGATTAGCATTCCAGTAAGCCCTTAGGGCCTGTGGAAGGAGTCCTAAGTTTTAGCATCAGGGGACTGTGGTCGGATAGACCACTGGGTAGATAAGTGGCCTCAATCACATCCACCAACATAGCGGGGTTAGTGAAGGCATAATCGATCCTGGAAGCGGTTTTGTGCGAGGAGGAGAAGCTGGAGAATATTTTTTCCTTAGGGTGCTTCCATCTTCAGGCCTCCTAGACCCCACAGCCATAGCCCAGTCTCCGTTGAAGGAATTTGGCGGGGAGGGCCTGTCAAGACCTGGCGAGAGAATTGTATTAAAATCCCCCAGGAGCAGCAATTTAGCTGGGCAATAATGGGAAATCCTCTCCGAAATACATCAGGTTTGAAAGGAGTGGGCATGTAGACACCAACCAAAACATATTTTTGCTGCCACATTGTAATAACCAAAATAATAAACCTGCCCTGCGGGTCCGTATGGACTGCGACCACCACGCAGGGGAGGGATCTGTGGAGCAATATAGAGACACCCCTGGCATAAGTGGAATATGAAGCACGAAAAGCCCGCTGGACCCATGTTTTTCTCAGGGACATAAGTTTACTGCCCACCAGGTGTGTCTCCTGTATTACCAGAATGGCCGGGCAGTGTGATTTAAGGTATTGGAAAAGGAGTGCCCTCTTGAATTTCGAATTGAGGCCGCGGAAGTTCCAGGAAATTATTGAGAAACTGCCTTGATTACTAGGTATCATTTAATATTATTCCTAGAGCGTCAATCACACGGATCGGGAAGCCTTGGGCAGGGGGCACCCGGTGAGCAGTAGCACAAGCACAGTCAGTGTAGGTAAAACAAAACAGACATACATCTACATCTATACACAGAGGAATCAAAACCAACCCAGACATGTAGGGCACCAAGAGCTCACCCTGCTGTCCACCTGACCTCCCCAGAACATCCTGAGGAGGGCAGAAGCACAGCCTATGCCCTGAAACTTAAAACAGGAGAAAAACTTCAGCCAGGAAGAACGCTACCAGTCCATGTAGCATACCACCTAGAGAAGGAGGATGAACTGACCCTGCATATTGTACATCATAACTTGTATAGTATAGGGGGGGCACCGGAGGCACCAGACTTAAACATGTTGCAAACTAAAACTTTTGTCCCGTCCTGAGATATGAGCAAAACAGTGGCACAGTCATGAGCCTCAGCGGTGTCCACATCTAGTGCATGGCGGTGCAGTAGGGAGTAGGGTAAGCAAGTGCACCATGCCGCCGGGAGTGGGAAAAGTCCTGTGGGTTGCTTCCCAAGGGTAGGGGCTGGTATTGTGGCAGTTATTAGAGCACAAACAAATTACAAGTCCATCCCCAAGCAGGGAGCAGTTGTCCAGACCCTTCCCCACAGACAATAGGCAGTTAAGCTCGCCATCGTTAAAGAACCCCATCCCCACGGCTGTGTGGGGATGCCAGTCAGAGTCCATCTGTGCTCCTAGTGTGAATGAGAACCACAAGACAGGCTGGTGAGGAGTAGCATTAGAAAAGAAGGGATGAACCCACCGGGAGCCACGGCGGGGGGGGGGGGGGGCT
>BLSH010404920.1:2400517-2414187 GCA_018402905.1 Glandirana rugosa
CCCCCGCGCGCGCGCGGCGGCGGACATGTCGGACATTTTTGACACTTTTTTTGGGACCAATGACATTTATTCAGCGATCAGAAATTTAAATGTCCACTGATTACTGTATAAATGTCATTGGCAGTGAAGGGGTTAACCTGGGGGGGAGAGCTAGGGGTTAACTGTGTTCCCTGGGTGTGTTCTTACTGTGGGGGGGTTGGGCTAACATGGGCATGAGAGATCTAACTGATCCCAGTGACAGGGATCAGTAGATCACCCATGCCCCACTGACAGGGCGGGAAACCGCCGTGTTTACATCGGCGGTTCCCCTTCTTTTCCCTGTAGCCGCTCATCGCGGCTCGCCGGCGGACATCGGGTCCGCCCGAGCCGCGGGCACACTCCTCTGGAGTGCGGCGGGTGCGCGCGCGTGCCGCCGGCGGCGCGCGCGCGCCCCCTGGTGGCCAAAATGTGAATCGCCGTTTATTTACGGCGATTCGCGCCCAGCTCCCCGACTGCCGCCGTGAAAAGACGGCGCGCGGTCGGGAAGCAGTTAAGGGGCACCCCGTGCCAAAATGTAAAAAAAAATGGTGTTGGGGTCCCCCCAAAATCCTTACCAGACCCTTATCCGAGCATGCAACCTGGCAGGTCAGGATGGGGAGGGGGGCGTGCAAGCTCCCCCGACCTCCTGAACCATACCAGGCCACATGCCATCAACATGGGGAGGGTGCTTTGGGTTCCCCCAAAGCACCTTGTCCCCATGTTGATGGGGAAAAGGGCCTCTTCCCAACAACCCTGACTGGTGGGTGTCGGGGTCTGCGTGCGGGGGGCTTATCGGAATCTGGAAGCCCCCTTTAACAAGGGGGCCTCCAGATCCCACCCCCCTATGTGAATGGGTATCAGGTACATTGTACCCCTACCTAGTCACCAAAAAAGTGTTAAAAAATAAAAAAAGCCAAAGGGGACAGATTGGGACAAGTCCTTCATTAAAAAAGGAAAAAAAGTGTCCCACGACATAATCCACGTCAATCACGGCACACGACGGACCAGAAAAATAAAGAAAAAACTAGACAACTCCTCCTCGATGGGAGTGCTCCCGTGACTGATCTATCTTTGCGGTGACAGTTTATTTATATGCATGAGGGGGCTACCTGGTGACGTAAGCGGGTGACACCGCCCTTTCTGATGTCATGTGATGTCAGAGGGGGCAGGGTCACTCATTTAAGTCACTGGGTGGCCCCACCCTTGGCTTTAAATAAACTGTCACAGCAAAAAGATGTCAGTTGTTGGGAGCCCTCTCATCGGGGAGGAGCTGCCTGTTTTTTTTTCTTATTTTTCAGGTCTTCACGCGGCGTGATTGATGATGGATTACATCGTGGGACACTTTTTTTAAAATAAAGGACTTGTCTCCTGTGTTTTTTTTTCTTTTTTGACACTTTTTTGGATCTGGGAGCTTCCAGATTCTGATAAGCTCCCACTTGCAGACAACCACAGCCCAGGGTTGTCAGGAAGAGGCTCTTGTCCCCATCAACATGGGGACAAGGGCATTCCATGGTGAGGGCATTTAGCCTGGTAAGGTTCAGGAGGGGGGCACTCGCTCCCCCCCCCCCCCATCCTGCCCAACCAGGCTGCATGCTCAGATAAGTGTCTGTTATGAAATTTTGGGGGGACCCCGCTCAATTTCTTAAAAGTTTTGGCGTGACGTTCCCCTTAAAATCCATACCAGACTTAAAGGGCCTGGTATGGGCTGGGGGAGGGACCCTACACAGTTGTTTCCTTGATTTTCTATCTATATAGCCGTATATATATATTGCAATACATTACAGCTGCAAGCAATTTTAAATTACTTTTTTTCTTTAGAAATGTCAGTTTGCTGTGGCACTGTTCTAAACATCACATAGTTGCGCCAATTTACAGGCAGACTAAGGGGGCTCCCCAGGCACGATATTTAAAGGAATATTTCATTGTTATTGTTTCATAGACATGCTAATTTTAACAAATTTGTTAATTTCTGAAATATCTGAATTTTCAAATTTCCGATTTTTCTAATCTTTGGATTTTCTAATTTTTGAAAATTCGGAAATGCTATGTTTCGGAAATTCCGAAATTCAAAAATCAGAAATTCGAAAGTTTGAAAATTTGGAAGTTTGAAATCTCAGAAATTTGAAAATTTGAAAAATCGGAAATTTAAAATTCGAAAATTAAAACCTTCAAAAATTAAAAAATTTGAAAATTCAAAAAATTGGAAATTCAAAAGTTTGAAAATCTGAAAATAAGAACGGAAATTCAAAAGAACGAAATCCAAAAATAAGAACGAAAATTTGAAAACCCGAAATTTTGAAAATCCGAAATAATATCTAACTTAACTATCACTAACTATTAAATTATAGGTATTGGAATTTCCTTTCAAATTTGGCTGTTAGTGAACGTAACAAATACGAATTTATCTGAAGTTACCAATTATCCAAAATAACGAATGCAGTATCTAAAAAAAAGGAACGTAAATAATTATTAATAATAAATAATAATAATAAAAACGTTTTTATCATTATTTATTATTATTAATTTGTTCCATTCCATTTGTTTAAATGCGGGGTTATTTCGGATAATTTGTAACTTCAGATAAATTTGTATTTGTTACGTTCACTAACAGCCAAATTTGAAAGGAAATTCCAATACCTATAATTTAATAGGTATTATTAGTTAGTTAGATGGGCAGGGGCAGTTTAGGAGGACTGTATACACCGCTCCCCCATCTCCCCAAAGATGCTGCTTGCAGGACTTTTTTTCTTTTCTAGTACCTCAGTGTGAAAGGGGTCTAAGGGGCGCCGGACGCATGGATTTCATTTGGGTTTTTTTTTTAAGCACATGATTAGAGCCTGAGGCTCTAATTGACTTCAGAAAGGGTGGGCTCTGCGCCCCGAGCCCACCCACTTGTGTGAAATTAGCAAATCAATATTCGCTAATGTTTTCCTGCTTCTCCTCCTGACCAATCAGGAAGCAGGTCCTGAGACCCGATTGGCCGGGAGTCGGGGGGGGTTAGTGAAGGGGCCAGGTTTGTTTGCTGTTCCCGCCCAAAAAAGAGCACCAGCCACCACTGACTTCAGGGCTTTCCAAATGCTGGGTATGCAGCTGATCGAGCACAGTCTTGCACTCCGCTGGCTGCATGTAAGGGCAGGGGAGAGATTATGGGTCTAATAGACCCATGATGTCTCCATAAACAGAACCTGTCCCTTTCCCTTATGCTATTGCATAGGGGGTTTGTTAGCCTTGTGATAGCAATAAAGTTTAATGTAGAACAAATAAATAAGTGTTAAAATATAGACTATAATAAAAATATATAAAGTTAACAAAAAATGTAAAGCCCTCTGTCACCCCGTGCATGCATACATCCAAACACAAATGCACGCACACACAAGGCTTGCACGTGTATGGAAACAACAATTGCGCAACACATATTGGGTATTGCAACCTAGTGCAGTAATTCTAGGACCCTTATGGTTAGCTCTAAAGTAATAAGCAGTAAGGGCATTGAAAGCATCACCTATTGAAAATTACTGGGTACGATCATGTTTTGACATTTTGCGGACACACGCAGTTTTGAGGCCTAATATATTAGGTATCTATTTACTCAACACAATCTCATCTTTTATCTTGTGCAAAAAAAAGAAATAAAAATCAGGGATTATGTGTGCACTACAATTCATTTCAAAGTATTTTTTCCTGAAAATATAAATTAGATAAACAGCTGGTAAAACACGTGCAATATAAAAAAAATTAGACTACTATGTTTTTATTCTACAGGGCCTCTGCTTTTAGAAACTATATAATATGCTGGGGTTTTAAATACTTTCCTAGCCATAAATGAAGATTTTAACATTAGTGTGAAAAATGGAGGGGAAGTGGGTATTTAGTCCTAATGAGACATGAACTCCAGGCAGATATAAATAACATCAATAAATGTCGTTATGTGGTCTTTAACCACTTCAATACTATGCACTTAGAACACTTTACTACCAGACCAATTTTCAGCTTTCAGTGCTGTTGCGCTTTGAATGACAATTGCGCGGTCGTGCGACGCTGTACCCAAACAAAGTTTTTATCATTTTGTTCCCACAAATAGAGCTTTCTTTTGGTGGTATTTGATCACCCCTGCGGTTTTTATTTTTTGCGCTACAAATAAAAAAATTTTGAAAAAAAAAAAAACTTTGTAAATAAGTAAATTTTCTCCATCATTGGTGGGCACTGATGAGGCTACACTGACGGGCACTGATGTGGCAGTACTGATTGGCACTGATGAGGCGGCACTGATGAGGTGGCACTGATGAGGTGGCACTTATATGCAGCGATGATGAGCACTGTTAGGCGGCACTGATAAGCAGCACTGACGGGTACTGAGACGTGGCACTGATATACAGCACTGATGGGCACTGACGGACACTGCTAAGCGGCACTGATGGGCACTAATAGACAGCACTGATTGGCACTCATAGGCGGCACTGGGCACTGATAGGTGGCACTGATGGGCACTGATAGGTGGGCACTGGTAGGTGGCAATGGTGGGCACTGATATGTGGCACTGGTATGCATTGATAGGGGCACTGGTGGGCATATACATTGATAGGGGGCTCATTCCCTGGTGGTCTAGGGTGGCATCTGAAGGTGGCACTGAGTAAAGGTGGCACTGAGCAGTATGTCACTTACCTGGTGGTCTAGGGGGGTCTCCCTGGTGGTCCAGATCGGCTCCCTGGTGGTCCCTGGTCGGCTCCCTGGTGGTCCTGGGTGGGCACATCCCTGGTGGTCCCTGGGCAGGCTCCCTGGTGGTCTGGGTGGCGATCCGAGGGAGGGCTGTGCTGATAAATCATCAGCACAAACCCTCCCTGTCAGGGATGCAGCCGATCGGCTCTCCCCTCATCAGGTCTGCAGACCTGAGTACAGGAAAGCCGATAAACGGCTTTCCTGTATTACACTGTGACCAGCCGTGATTGGTCACGGCTGGTCACATGGTAAAGTGCTTCGGATCGAAGCACTTTACCGAGATCAGTATTGCGGGGGGTCAGACTGACCTCCCACACCACCAATCGCCGCGATGCGCGCCCCCCGGGCGCGCGGCGGCTTGTTATCCTGAGGACGTCATATGACGTCCAGTCAGGATAACTAAGCCACTTCCCGGCTGTCATTTTGCATACGGCGGTCGGGAAGTGGTTAAAAATGATTAACTGTATTTTGAAGTGCAGCAAGTGTAAGTACCTGAATTTGTCTTGAGGTTAGCTTCCTGCAATATCTTTTATAGTAGTGCTGAGATTAGAGGTGGGAGGGACTACACCAACAATCAATCATTCTTTGCTGCAGTATACAGTCACCGGCCACTATATTAGGTACACCTTGCTAGTCAGGGCCAGGACAAGGTCATTTGGGGCCCGGAGTGAAGATGGCAAACTGCGCCCCCCCCACGGGCGCCTCCACATGGGCGTGGTCATCTTACTAACTCCTCCCTTCCCCTAGGGAGTATTCGATACCCTGGGATCCTCCCACAATCTCTGAACATTAAACAAAGAAGCAGAGTACTCTAATGGGACCTGGAGGGGGTCTCTCTAATGAACACAGAGAGGACCTCTGTTAGAGAGTCTGTTAGAAAGAGAACCCACCTGGCCCCATTAGAGACTACAATGGGGTCTAATGGGACCTGGAGGGGGGTCTCTCTAACAGAGATCCTCTCTGTGTCCATTTGAGAGTCTATGTTAGAAAGAGCCCCCACCAGGCCCCATTGGAGACTGCAATGGAGTATAATGGGACCTGGAGGTGGGTATATCTAACAGAGGCTCTCTCTGTGACCATTGGAGAGTCTCTGATAAAAAGGGTGCCCTCCAGGCTCCATGAGAGACTACATTAGAGTGTCACTGAACAATAGTAAAAATAAACAATATTATATTAATAGCCATTTGATGCCCAGGCCCAGCCCTAGAAGACTTCACGTACCTTACATAATGGGTACTGGAACTAGCTGCTGGTCCTCCTGGGGCTGGCTACTGGTCCTAATTCCTGGCCGCTGGTCCTGGGGCCTGGCTTTTTGGGCTGGGTCCTGGCTTCTGAGGCTGGGCTGCTGGTCCTGGGGTCTGGCTGCTGGTCATGGGGTCTGGCTGCTGGGGCCTGGAGTTAGGCTGCTGGGACTGGGCTGCTGGTCCTGGGGTCTGGCTGCTGGGGCCAGGCTGCTGGTCCTGGGGTTTGGCTGCTGTGGCCTGGGGTCTGGCTGCTGGTCCTGGGGCCTTACTGCTGGGGCCAAGGGTCTGGCACTTGGGGTCTGGCTGCTGATCCTGGGGTCTGGCTGCTGGGGCCTGGCCACTAGGCTCTGGGGTCTGGCTGCTGGAGCCTGGCTGCTAGTCCTAGGGTCTGGCTGCTGGGGCCAAGAGTCTGGCTGCTAGGACCTGGGGTCTGGCTGCTGGGCCCTAGGGTCTGGCTGCTGGGGCCTGGCTGCTGGTCCTGGGGGTTGGATGCTGGTCCTGGGATCTGGCTGCTGGTCTTGGGACCTGGCTGCTGGAGTCTGGCTGCTCGTTCTGGGGTCTGGCTACTGCCCCTGGGGGCTGGCTACTGGTCATGGGGCTTGGCTATTGGTCCTTGGGGCTGCCTGCTGGTCCTGGGGGTTGGTTACTGGTCCTAGGGGCTGGCTGCTGGGTCCAAGAGTCTGGCTACTAGGGCCTGGGGCCTGACTGCTGGGCCCTGGGGTCTGGCTGCTGGGGCCTGGCTGCTGGTACTGGGGTCTGGCTGCTGGTCTTGGGGGCTGGCTGTTGATCCTGGGGCAGGCTGCTGGCCCTGGGGGCTGGCTGCTGGTCCTGGGGGCTGGCTACTGGCCCTGGGGGCTGGCTGCTGGTTCTGGGGGCTGGCTGTGTGTCCTGGGGGCTGGCTACTGGTCCTAGGTGCTGTCTACTGGTCCTGGCTACTGGTCTTGGGGCTAGCTACTGGTCCTGGCTACTGATCTTAGGTCTGGCTACTGGTCCAGGGGGCTGGCTACTGGTTCTGGGGCTGGCTACTGGTCCTAGGGGACTGGCTGCTGGTGCTGGCTGCTGGCTACTGGCCCTGGGGCTGGCTGCTGGTCCTGGAGCTGGCTACTGGCCCTGGGGCTTAGTGCTGGTCCTTGAGCTGGCTACTGGGCCTGGGGCTGGCTACTGGCCCTGGGGCTGGCTGCTGGTCCTGGAGCTAGCCACTGGGCCTGGGGTTGGCTACTGGTCCTGGGGCTGGCTACTGGTCCTAGGGGACTGGCTGCTGGTGCTGGGGGTGGCTACTGGCCCTGGGGCTGGCTGCTGGTCCTTGAACTGGCTATTGGGCCTGGGGCTGGCTACTGGCCCTGGGGCTGGCTGCTGATCCTGGAGCTGGCCACTGGGCCTGGGGTTGGCTACTGGGCCTGGGGCTGGCTACTGGTCCTGTGGTCACTGAGTGATCCCAGTCAGAGGAATCCCTCAGAAAGAAGGGGGTGGGCGGAGGCAGAGAGAAGACAGAGCTCCGCGACCTGCAAGCTGTAGCTATAAAACAAGAACAAAACTTTCCACAGCCGAGCAGACTCTTTTTAAATTTTTGGGTGCCACCGCATAGTAATCTCCTGTCATGTGCGACAAGTACATGTAGTCCCGGTCTGCCCGGCAGATTGATATAGAAGAGGCCAGAACCGTCATGTACTTGACGCAAATGACAGGAGATTACAACGTACCCCGAAAATGAAGAAAGAGTCCGCTCAGCTCGGGAAAGTTTTGTTCTTATTTTATGGCTACAGGTTTGCAGATCACGGCGCTCTGTTTTCTCTCTGCCTCCACCCTCCCACTTTCCTTCCCTGCGGAACAGCAGCTAAAGCAGCCTGGGGACAGCCGTATGGGCTGTCCCCCCTGATAGTGCCTCCTCCAGAAATTATAGCGCCCAGGGCATACCCCCCTTCTGCGCCTGCCTTGTATCGGCTCTGTTGCTAGTACCGGGTCGGACCCGCTTTTGCCTTCAGAACTGGCTTAATTATTCATGGAATAGATTCAACAAGGTGTTTTCCTCAGAGATTTTGGTCCATAGTGACATGATAGCATCACGCAGTTGCTGTAGATTTGTCGGCTGCACATCCATGATGCGAATTTCCCGTTCCACCATATACCAAAGGTCCTCTATTGGATGAGATCTGGGGACTGTGAAGGCCATTGGAGTGCAGTGACCTCATTGTCATGATCAAGAAACCAGTAGTGAGATGATTGGAGCTTTGTGACATGGTGCATTATCCTGCTGGAAGGAGCCATCAGAAGATGGGTACACTGTAGTCATAAAGGGATGGACCTGGTCAGCAACAATACTTAGGTAGGCCGTGGCATTTAAACAATGCTCAATTGGTACTAAGGGGCCCAAAGTGTGCCAAGAAAATATCCCCCACACCATTACACCCCCACCACCAGCCTGAACCATTGATACAAGGCAGGATGGATTAATGGTTTAATGTTATTTACACCAAATTCTGACCCTACCATCTGAATGTCGTGGCTGAAATCGAGACTCATCAGACCAGGCAATGTTTTTCCAATCTTCTATTGTCCAATTTTGGTGAGCCTGTGCGAATTTTAGCCTCAGCTTCCTGTTCTGACAGGAGTGGCACCCTGTGGGCTCTTCTGCTGCTGTAGCCCATTTGCTTCATGGTTCGATGTGTTGTGCATTCAGAGATGGTATTCTGCATACCTTGGTTGTAACGAGTGGTTATTTGAGTTACTGTTTCCTTTCTATCACTTCGAACCAGTCTGCTCATTCTCCTCTGACCTCTGACAAGGCATTTTCCTCCACACAACTGCTACTCACTGGATATTTTCTCTTTTTCGGACCATTCTCTGTAAACTCTGGTTGTGTGTGAAAATCCCAGTAGATCAGCAGTTTTTGAAATAGACAAGCCCGCCTGGCAACAACAACCTTACCACGTTCAAAGTCACTTAAATCCCCTTTCTTCCCCATTCTGATGCTCAGTTTAAACTTCATCAAGTCGTCTTTACCACGTCTTGATGCCTAAATGCATTGAGTTGCTGCCATGTAATTGGCTGATTAACAATTTGTGTTACCAAACAATTGAACAGGTGTACCTAATAAAGTGGCTGGTGAATATACATGTTCTGACAGTAAGTGAACATGCTGACAGGAGGAGAGATCGGAATAAGCAGTCAATTAAAACAACTCCGGAAAGCAGCCATTCTCTACTGCAGTGCACATGTGCTAACAGCAAGTGAGAACGTAATGAGCAGAGGGATGACTACATGAATGTTCTTTAATATATATCCGGAATAGTGCAGTGCAGTGCAGAAATAGTGAATAAATTATATATTCTGGAGCTAATATTCCAAAACCAACATCATGGTGCAAAAGGGAAATAAATGGAAAAAAAAAAATAGAAAAGTCCCAAGTGTCTGTGTAATCTTGCAACCATATACTGTATATTCATCATATTGTGTTTACTCAATGACAATAATGCCTGATATTTCCAACTCCTTGCTGTGTTCATATGCGCTCACCTTGAATTGTGACTCAATATCAAGTCTCATATGTTTGCCCCTTAAAGTGGGGTCTCCTTTGCCATGGCTGTTATGCCTTTCTCCACTTTGCTGATGTTCACAATCCACCTCCATCCTCAGTAATCCCTCAATGAATATCTATGATTCACTCAAAAAATAATAGAATATATAGTGCTCTATGTATAATAAACTGTATTTTTTATTTAAAAAAAAATTATACTCAACTTATTTTGTGCACTAACACTAGTGCACATCAGTATCCAGGCATATAATATTGAAAATCTCCAACCGCACACTTCCAAATTTGCGGCATGATGTCCCCAACTCCATCCAACGCGTAGCATCATTAGATAGGATAAGGGGCCTTTTATGTTACCCTAGCAGATACATTCCCATGGAAACATAGTAAAACAAATTGTGGCCGCCATCTTAGTGGAGACCTGCTATGCAATGTAATAGCCAGCCATTATGGGGTATGCCAAATTCCAAATGCACTGCATGTGTCCTAAATTGAGTAAATAGATAGCAGGAGTAATGAATAAAACTTGAAAAATACTGTATATGAATTACTTAACCCCCTTCTCACTTATTGTATATTGCATATACACACATGAGCATATATTGTGCATGTCGCATTATGGATCTAACAGGGGAGTAATCACCTATCTCAAAAAGACAAAGAAATTTAAATTAAACAACCAGATTTCAAGAAGATATTTTCAATAATATATATAGATACTGATGTGCATCCGTGGTAGTGCACAAAATAAGTTGAGTGTACTATTTTTTTAATATAAAATACTGTGTATTATACATAGGGCACTAAATATTCTATTATTTTTTTGAGTGAATCAAACCTATATATCGTGTGATTGCTGAGGGTAGAGGTGCATTGAGGGCATTGGCAAGGTGGAAAAAGGCATAACAGCCATGGCACAGGAGACCCCACTTTAAGGGGCAAGTGCATGAGACCTGATATTGGGTCAAAATTCAAGGTGAGAGCATACTGTATGTATGCTGGTGAAGGGATGTATACACATGGTGAAAAAATAACGTTGAAGGAATATAATTGCAGCAAGGAGTTGGAAATATCTGGCATTATTGTCATTGAATGAACACAATATCACAAATATATATGGTTGCAAAATTGCATGGACGCTTGGGACTTTTCTAATTGTTTTATTATTCATTTATGTGCATTTTGCACCATGATGTTGGTTTTGGAATATTAGTTCCATAGTATGATATAATGTATTTGTTCACTATTTCTATATTGCGCGGCACTATTTGTGATATATTTGTGTATTAAGTACACTTGTGGGAACAGCAGAGATGTGGTCAGCACTATTGACACTAGTCTATTTTTCTTTATTTCTATTTCTGAGTGTATTTATCACTAGTCACATGTTTGATATATATTGATAGCACTATACCCTATCTTAAAGTGATTGCGCTGAAGTTTTTTGGGTTACATTGTAAATGAGTATTCTGCTGCTGCTGCTTAATTAGGTGCACTCAACAGGACTTACAACAGGAGGAACTTCCGAAGGTAGTTTAATCAGTATCAACGTTTCGGCAGGGCACAGCCCACCTTTCCTTTGAGACAGGCGTAACACCAGACTCTGATTAAACTACATTGGAATATTCCTCCTGTTGTAATGTAGCACTTTAAGACTATGAGGCAAACTCATCAACACTAGAGGGTTAATGTGTGTCCTAATCAGCGCTCCTGGTATACCAATCTGCAGGTGATAAACTAAAACTTAACTTTATGATTACCAGCTGCTGTTATGAATTAACAAAAAAATGCCATAATTCAGTCATATAGTATGCATAAATTTCACCACCACATAACAAGCAGAGCTATAAATGTGTGATAAAAGGTAATTGGGCGCAACACGGGGTTAGCAGTCCACTTGGTACAGTTCACAAGGAGAAAACCATGTGTCCTTATAGAATTGTTGCTGTTTATCAGGTACTGTCCCGAATATTCAATTCGCCACCTTCACCACACCACGTGACGTTCGGGGTTACCCTCAAAGAGACTCACCGGATGGAAATAAGAATACAGCCCGTTAGATCAACTCATGCTGCACATCCTTCACACTGCTTGGCTGCTGATCATCATATACCTCCAAAAATGCCAGTGTGTCACGACCAGTAACCTTGAATGAATGGGGCTCACAATAGTGCATTATCCTCAAAACACTTTAATAAAACCATGCATAACAAACCCCCCTTAGGGTATGCACAAAAATAGTAAGAACACTGCATAAAACTCCACTTAAAATTCCGTTAGTATCTCAACAGTTGCTACGGCAGATACAACACCTTCTCATCGCCCTTGAGCTCTCCTCCTTGGCAGCGTTCCTGGGTGAAGGCTTCATACAGCCGTTCTTACCGTATCAATCGATTGATAAGGTACAAGCGGCGGTACGAAGCCTTCACCCGGGAACTGCCGTTCGTACCATATCAATCAATTGATACGGTACGAATGGCGGGAACACTACCAAGGCGAGCTCAAGGGCGGTGAGAAGGCGTTGTATCGGCCGTAGTAACTGTCGAGATACTAACAGAATTTTAAGTGGAGTTTTATGCAGTGTTTTTACTATTTTTGTCTAAGTGCATACCCTAAGGGGGGGGGGGGGTTGTTATGCATGGTTTTATTAAAGTGTTTTGAGGATAATGCACTATTGTGAGCCCCATTCATTCAAGGTTACTGTTCGTGACACACTGGCATTTTTGGAGGTATACAATGATCAGCAGCCAAGCAGTGTGAAGGATGTGCAGCATGAGTTGATCTAACGGGCTGTATTCTGATTTCCATCCGGTGAGTCTCTCCACATAGGGGGTAACCCCGAATGTCACGTGGTGTGGTGAAGGTGGCGAATTGAATATTCAGGACAGTACCTGATAAACAGCAACAATTCTATAAGGACACATGGTTTTCTCCTTGTGAACTGTGCCAAGTGGGCTGCTAACCCCGTGTTGGGTCCAATTAACTTTTATTACACATTTTTAGTGCTGCTTGTTATGTGGTGGTGTAATTTATGCATACTATATGACTGATTTATGGGATTGTAATGTAGCACTACCATCACAGGAGCTGCTTGGTAGTTTAGGTTCTCTGTTTTGCACCTTGATTCCAAGAACACCTTCAGCCCCTTTGACACACCTATTTGAATGAAAGTTATTGCAAGAAATTATAAGAATACGAGTATAGATACTTTTATCTCAGCTGTGAATTAGCACCAGGAAATAGGCACCAGATCATTTTGTGGTAAAATAACTCAATGTATCAATACATGTTAGAATAAATGGTGGTTTGGACATGAATGAACACACAGAAGGTAGGTTCAGACACAGTTCGCTAGACATTATAACCACTATGGCAAGGTAACTTGGAATAGATTTCTGTACCACTCAACTGGGATTAACTCATGAATCAGCAAAGTCAACAATAAACAGTGCATATAAGCTTAACTTCAATGTGAATAATGATACTATAATTAGTCTAGAGGGCACTCTAGGAGAATGGCTAGGATATGGTGCAATGTCCCCAGAGAGGTACCTCCTAGCATAAGTTGAAGGTCTCTGTGTAGCAGCTGTAAAGGGACAATATTTTGTTCCAACTCTTCAGCCGGCTAGCATTGGGACCCAATTGTACCATTGGTGCACATGAGAATAGCCCCACCTGAGCAGCAATAAGGCTACTAAATGGCTGTATGGTCAGTTCCTAAAGAACTCAGTCTACATAGCAGCAAATAGTAATCCCCACAGCTGCAGCTCACCATCTAGTCACACAAACAATGATTAGTCAACTCTCTGCTCTGCACCCAGGTGACTCGTTTCTCTCGCTGAGATGACATTAGTTCTCGAAAACTTGACGTACAGGGTCTGTCTCTAACCGTCCACCTCCCCCTTCTCGACGTAAAGCAGTCCGATATCTCCTGTGTTGACGGAGAACGGTACTTCCTCGGGTCTCTCACGTGTAGCGACAGGTCACACGTGACGTTGATAACATATTGCCACCGGACTCGTCCTAAGTCTCACGACTCAGTTTCACACAACTGTCAGTCTCAGTGGACCCACGTCTCGTCTCTCAACTGATTAGTAACAAACACACTGATCTACCACTCGACGTCGACACCCCTAATGATAAACGACGATACATCTGAC
>BLSH010404920.1:2422854-2437196 GCA_018402905.1 Glandirana rugosa
TGCAGCGGAACTTCGGCCTTCCCGCTCACCGCCTCATATGCGACGTGCCCACAAGGTGGAACTCCACCTTGCACATACTGGAGAGACTGTGCAAGCAGCAGCAGGCAATAGAGGAGTTTCAGCTGCAGCATGCACGGGTCAGTCGCTCTGCGGAACAGCAACACTTCACCACCAACGAGTGGGCCTCCATGCGAGACCTGTGTAGCGTATTGCGGTGTTTTGAGTACTCCACCAACATGGCCAGTGCCGATGATGCTGTTCTCAGCGTTACTATACCACTTCTATGTCTCCTTGAAAAAACACTTCGGGCCATGATGGAAGAGGATGTGGCACAGGAGGATGAGGAGGAGGAAGAGGGGTCATTTCCACGGTTATCAGGCCAGTCATTCGCAAGTGGCACGGAGGGTGGGTTCCTGCACCAGCATAGGCCAGGTCCAAAATATTCAAGCCAGGGCACAGTTCTGGAGGACGAGGAGGACAAAGAAGATGAGGAGGAGGAGGAGGAATTGCAGCAGGGTGGCACCCAACGCAGCTCGTGGGCATCACTGGAGCGTGGCTGGGGGGATACAGAGGACACAGATGATATACCTCCCACAGAGGACAGCTTGTCTTTGCCTGTGGGCAGTCTGGCACACATGGCCGACTACATGCTGTTTCAGCATGATTTGACTCCTGTGTACAAATCCAACTACATAAAAACATGAGTGTGGTGTGGAGGAACTTGAGTGGGTTTCACAGAGCCCTGGATTCAACCCTACTGAACCCTTCTGTGATGATTTAGCTAAATAACTACAGAAACCCCCTTGTGGAAAGCCTTCTGTGACAGACTCAACAGACTCAACCAGGACAGGGGATTTTGGAAAGGACCAGGGGCAAGCCTCCTACCCACTGATTAAGGCCCATGGAGAGGGCAGATAATTCTCCAATGATGAACAAACAATGTTCCAGAAGTCTGATACAGTGTAATTCATTTATCTTCATAGATCTCTTGAGGATTATGGTTGATAAATATTTCTGTCCAAAGTGAAGGAGCCTCTCCAACCCAGTCTGCTGGAGGGCCACCATTTTTCCTGTGACCATTATCCTTTTCAAGATTAATATTACACCTTTCCATCCACTCCAGAAGGGAAGCTTTATTGTCCTTATCCAGAGAATTAATCCAAGTCTTGCTCTCAGCTTCCATTAAATCATTGTCCATCATTGGAGAATGATCTGCTCTCTCCATGGGCCATAATCAGTGGTTAAGAAGCTTGCCCCTAGTCCTCTCCAAAACCCCCTCTCCTGGTTGGGTCTGTCCCATCTTTCCAGAAGAGTGGAGGCTTTTATGGCCTCAAAGGTGGGCCAACTATGTGTGAATACCCAGGATTTGTGATGAGGTGTCCAACATGCTGATATTGGTAGGATGGTTAGGTACACAAACTTCCAAAGAGTGTATTTAATTTATAAGTAAAAAAAGTTATCTGGTACCAGTCCTGGACTATCATGACAGTCAGTTACACTTAGGTATGTAGTAATGATACCTCAGCAGATATGGTAAATACATTTTTTTAATTACATAGATTATATAAAGGGGAAGTATGAACCAAAAGGGGGGTGGCGGGAGGGAGTTATTTGGCCCTTGATCTCCAATAAGTGCCAATATTGCATAACTGGCACTAAAGTAATTTTATTGATATGTACATCCCTAACACCCTGTTTTTTTGTCCCCCAAAAATTTCCTGCCCTGCAGCCATGAGTGTCACTTTGCATCAAGAGGCACCAAGCTAATACTTTCACAAAGCCGCACAGGGTGAGATCTTAGTGAGACAGAAGCATCAATTGGCTGCTTCTGCAAGAGCAAGAGCTTGAAATCATGCCTTGTCAATAGCAAAAATTCACTGCTAGCAGTGAGCTTTAACAGCATTAGAAATCACTTATTTGTGAATTACTTTTAGAACCCAGTATTATTTTGTCAAAACATATACATATATATACTATATATATATATATATATATATATATATATATATACAGTATATGCTCGCAGTGTTACATTTATTTGCTGCTAGTTTTTACAAACATAGACCATATCTAATCTTTACAGTTGTCAATGATATCAAAACTGGTGATGATTACAAATTATAACTTCATGTGTTCACTGGACAGCCATTGTGAATAGCTATTGCAGGCAACCTCTTACATTCCATTGTTCATCTCTCAAGAAAAATTATTGAGCAGTCTAACCTTTCTTGGTTACAATCATTAATATAAATGTTTCCACCAACACCACTGTACATTTTCCAATTGATCTTGTGCTGAAGCTTTTCATAGCAACATAAAGAACATTTTTTACTTTTTTTTTTTAAAGAATACCAACCACCAGCCAAGCTTTCAGTCCATGTTATAAATTTGTTTAATGCCAAAATGTAAGGAAGCTGTTGAGTCATAATTGGGGGGCATTGTGTCATGAATTCTAAAAAAATTAAATAAAAATAAACCCCAGAAATAAAATATAGCACAAAAAAATATAACATAGACATATAATGTTAATGAAGATGGATGAGGTGTTCCCAAAATAAGCCGACTATTCTTAATAGTTAAATGTAAGATAGACAAAATGAAACAGTAATTAAAAAAAAAAAACAGAAATAAAAGAAAAAACATTAAATATAGCACAAAGAAACACAAAAAATAACAAAGGGGGAATTACACTGCTATAAAAAACAGCAACATATATATATAAAGATATAAAATATATACATAAACCCATAAAAAAGTAAAACAATATTGAAAAGTAGCAAAAAGAAAAGTAGAAATAGCAAAAAGGTTATTTGTAAACAAGAAAATATGACAAAAAAGGAAGAATCAATTTTGAAATAAGATTTATAAATAAATAGATTAGCAAATAAAAAAAGCAAAAAGAAAAGTAAAAATTAAAAAAAAGGAATAGAATGGTGAAAAGAAACACTACATAAAACAGCAAAAAATATAAAAAATAAATTGAATTTTCACTTAGAAATAAAGGTATAGTTAAACTTATGAAAGAACATTTTTATTTTGAATGATATGACAGGACTATCGCAAGAGTGTTTCCCGCTATAAAGAAAGCTTCTTAAGAATTATTACCTTTATTAGATTGGTGACACCGAGCTTTAGCTATACATTGCTAACTTCTGTCCCTCTGCAGAGACAATTTTCTTTTCTTAAATAAACTGTCAGTGTAGTCTTAATATATTGTTTGCTCCCTCATACTCTGAGAATACAGCTGATATAAAACATGTATATGCTGCATTGGTAATGGTATCTTTAGTGTAGTTGACTTGAACAAATGTGTTTCCCTCATGGCTGTGTTAATGTGATAAAAGAAATTGGCTGTTCGTCAGGATTTGGCTGGGTAAAGACAGTAGAGATGGAACCACATTCCCCTTTTATACATTAACGCCAACAAGAAGTTTCTCTCTGAGTTATATTTCATATTGCACGTCTCTTCGTTGCGCAGAGATGTTGTAAAACATGAGATAATGTTACAAATAACGCACTGGGATGGCTGTATCTTTTATAATGATAACAGTCGGGAACTGAATGACAGTAACAGGCTGTAAAAAATATATATATTTAATAATATTACTGAAAACACAATTCCATCCGCACTTGTTATTTTTAAAAGCTTTTGTAATGAAATTCATGCATGGAGATAGTGAAATATGAAAAACAGGGAAAAAAATGGAGAGGGGGGTGACCTACTAAACAAATGTTTGCGAGAAATGCATAATAACTCGAGCATTTAATTTTTCATTCCTTAAAGTGGCGAGTTTCTGTCTTCTAATGGTTTGGGGAAATGTGCAATTTGCAGAAATTGTAAACTGCGGAACCATGAAAGTTGTTTAGAAGCTAATCTGCGAGCGACGTAATGATACTCAATGGCAAATTTGCACCCCCTTTAGGTAATCCATCCGGGATGTTTATCCTTCATCAGAGCTCCAGATCTGCTGATGACAATCACTTAGGATGTGAATGGGAGACAATTCATGTTTTCTTTTCTTAAGGAAACGTAGGGGCAGTCATTATACCTGCAGGGCTGAATGACTGCGCTGTGATTTTCAAAGGGGAATTTCAGTATATGACGATCCTCTAATTGTCTTTTGTTGCCGGAGAAAATTTATTTTACTGCAACAAAAGTGTCCTAGCCATTGATTGCTAATTCTGTTGTTTTACCTGGCGTGTTTATTAAGCAGACTTTCAGACCAGCATAAGTGATTATGCTCAGTTCTAAATAACTGGATGCAGCAAACTATTGAGATTTGCATAGAAAGCGCAGTCTCTGTTTCATTAAAATGGACCCATAAATCAAATGTTAAAGCTGAACTCCAGGCAAGTAACTGAATAAGGTTGTACTCTCTTTCTCTATATATACACAGGTGCATCTAAAAAAATTAGAATATCATCAAAAAATTAATTTATTTCAGTAATTCAATTCAAAAAGTGAAAGTGAAACTCATATTTTATATGGATTTATCACATACATAGTGATTTATTTCAAGCATTGATTTTAATTTTGATTATTATGACTTACAGCTAGTGAAAACCCAAAATTCAGTATCTTAGAAAATTGGAATATTACATAAGACCAATAAAAAAAGGATTTTTAATACAGAAATGATGGCTTACTGAAAAATATGCCCATGTACAGTATAGTATGCACTTAATACTTGGTTGGGGCTCCTTTTGCATGAATTACTGCATCAATGCTGCGTAGCATGGAGGCAATCAGCCTGTGGTACTGCTGAGGTGTTATGGAAGCCCAGGTTGATTTGATAGCGGCCTTCTGCTCGTCTGCATTGTTGGGTCTGGTGTCTCTCATCTTCCTCTTGACAATACCCCACAGATTCTCTATGGGGTTTAGGTCAGGCAAGTTTGCTGGTCAATCAAGCATAGTGATACCATAATCATTAAAGTGGTTGTAAAGTCTGAAGGTTTTTCACCTTAATGCATTCTATGTATTAACCAGTTGCTGACTGCCCGCGTGGATTGACGGCGGCAACTTGGCTTGATATGACATATCAGCGTCACCTGACGGCAGGTACAAGATCGCGTATCATGAGTGTGCGCCACCAGAGACGCGCTCGCACACTCACTGTGTAGAAGGGGAGTCAGGGAGCGGGTAGGGTGGACTTGATGTCCACCAGCTACCCGCGATCGCTCCCCCGCAGTGACAGAACGGGGATCCGTATGTGTAAACATACGGATCTCCATTCTGACGGGGGGGGGAGTGTGATTGTATGCTTCCTGTATATGGGAGCGACGATCATTCTCCTCCCCCAGTCAGCCCAGCCCTCATATAGTTAGAAACACAAGGCAGGGAACACAGTTAACCCTTGGATCGCCCCTAGTGTTAACCCCTTCCCTGCCAGTGACGTTTTCACAGTAATCAGTGCATTTTCATAGCACTGATTGCTGTATAAATGCCAATGGTCCCAAAAAAGTGCCAAAAGTGTCCGACATGTCCGCTGCAATGTTGCAGTCCCACTAAAAATTGCAGATCGCCGCCATTACTAGTAAAAAAAAAATAATAAAACCCCCATAAATGAATTCTCATTGTTTGTAAATGCAGCAACTTTTGCGCAAACCAATCAATATACACCGATTGCAATTTTTTTTTTACCAAAAATATGAGGAAGTATATATATCGGCCTAAACTGATGAATACATCTGTTTTTTTATATATATTTTTTTTGGATATGTATTTTAACAAAAAGCAAGAAATATTGGGGTTTTTTTCAAAATTGTCACTCTTTTTTTGTTTATAGCGGTGATCAGAAATGACGCAGAGGTGATCAAATACCACCAAAAGAAAACTCTATTTGTGGGAAAAAAAGGACGCCAATTTAGTTTGGGTACAACGTCGCATGACCGTGCAATTGTCAGTTAAAGCGACGCAGTGCCGAATCACAAAAATGCTCTGGTCATTAAGGGGGTGGATCCTTCCGGGGGTGAACTGGCTTCTGTGCTGCAGCACCCCCCACATCCCCCGTTTTCTTACCTGAGCCTTATCCGCTCCAGCTGCTGTCTCTCTCCTCAATGGACAAAGTGATAGCAGAAGGAGCCATTAGCTCCTGCTGCTGTCAATCTAATACAGTGACATGGGAGAGGGGGGCCGAGTCCCGCTGTCTGTGTCAACGGTCAAAGCAGTGGGACTCGGGGTCAAGCCTGCACAGGTGCCCTCAGGAAAAGCGCTTTCCATGGGAGCACCAGATAAAGAAGTGGGGCCTGGAGCACCAACGGGGCACCCAAGAAGAAGAGGATGGGGGCTGCTCTGTGCAAAATGATTGCACAGAGCAGGTAAGTATAGGCATGTATGTTATTTTTATTTTAAAAATTTGGGTTTACAACCCCTTTCAACCAGGTATTGGTACTTTAGGCAGTGTGAGCAGGTGCCAAGTACTGCTGGAAAATTAAATCAGCATCTCCATAAAGCTGGTCAGCAGAGGGAATCATGAAGGGCTCTAGAATTTCCTGCTAGAGGGCTACGCTGACTATTGACTTGATAAAACACAGTTAACCAACATCAGCAGATGACATGGATTCCCAAATCATCACTGACTTTGGAAAATTCACACTGGATTTCATGCAACTTGGATTCTGTGCCTCTCCACTCTTCTTCCAGACTCTGGGACCTTGACTTCCAAACGAAATGCAAAATTTACTTTCATCCGAAAAGAGCACCAGTCCAGTCCTTTTTCTCCTTAGCCCAGGTAAGATGCTTCTGATGTTGTCTCAGGAGTGGCTTGACACAAGAAATGTGACAGTTGTAGCCCATGTCCTGAATACGTCTGTGTGTAGGGGCTCTTGAAGCACTGACATCAGCTGTAGCCCACTCCTTGTGAATCTCCCCCAAATTCTTGAATGGCCTTTGCTTCACAATCCTCTCAAGGCTGTGGTTATCCCTGTTGCTTGTGCATCTTTTTCTACCACAATTTTTCCTTCTGTAGCACTGCCCCCTGGAGGGCTGCTTAGAATTTCAGGTTCCTCTGCATGGCCTGACCTTGCAAACTCTCCAAGCCCCCTGGCACTCTCTGTTCAGACATAGTTGATGGTGCAACTTAACAGACACTAAGACACAGGTTAAGTAATTATTCACAGTTTTACTTTAACCAACGTTGTATATATATGTACATATGCGTATGAACATGCAGAAGGAAATTCTGCACAACCGAGTCCTGGCTGATCACGTGGACTCAGAAGAGAATTCCCCCCTGGCTACAGCTTAAAGACAGTGTAATACCCAAGTACAGGATAAACAAAATACATGTGATGAAATACCAGTGCACTGAGGAAAATTAGGACAGGGATATCCAAATGGTACCACTCTGGGACTTGTATTCCCAATATAAAAGTGAGATCCCCGGGCTGGCCTATTAACACTTTATATCTTCAATAGGGAGAAGTAGAGTTATAGGTACATAAGACAAGGGGCCCTGCAGAATGTTAACAACAAAGTCCAGGTGGCAGGCTTGCTTAATCTTTACCAGTATTTGGAGCTTTTTAAAATTATATCCTAAGGAGTGTACTTTGAGTTTAGCAAAGTGAACAGCCCAAGCTGAATAGGGTATTCTTCAATATAATGTAAATTATGGATGTCTATGTACAGTGTCTTTGTAAAGCTCTTCAGTGTCCCCAGGGGTAAGGTGTCTGTACACAGTGTCCAAAACAGGGTGCTTAAGCAAGGGTTGAAACGATGGGCGACAACCCACTCACCAACTAAAGAATCTGGCAAGAGCCTCCCGTGCAGTGATTTGTGACACACTGCGCTCGATCCCACAACCGAAGATGACAGACCTGTTGCTTGGGGGAAGAGATGGTGCTGCCAATGAGTCAGGTGATGCTGAGTCAGGGCCTCTCTGAGCAGCAGACAGAGTTAGGCGCTCCACAGCAGGCTGGAGTTGCTGAGTCCCCTTATGGTAGGCCGCAACTCCTGCCTTCCCTGAAGCGGGGAGGTATGCACTCAGCCAGGCCCTGGAAGAATAGAGGGCCAATCTAATCAGGCCTGGCTTTTATCTTCTCTCCCAGGTGCCCTTGGGATGGCTCACTGCCCTCTGGGAAATGTAGTTCTGAGATAACATTGCAAATACTGAGTACCCGCTGGGTGGACTACTAGTCCCACAATCCTCCCTGTCCGTCACATAGATATGAAGTCACCTGCTTAGCACCCGGCACTAGAGGAACACAACAGAATGTGGAAAACATTGGGGGGGGGCAGTCTGCAGAATAAGTAACCATAGTCCACTGTCGGCTTCCACTCAACATTTTATTAATATGCTTGGATAAAGCACTTCGTGAACAGCCAGCTTATTGAGCTATGACCTTTTGTGACTTACCCTCCTTGTGGAGGGTGTCAATGACAGTCTTCTGGACAACTGTAAAGTCAGCAGTCTTACCCATGATTGTGTAACCTACTGAACCAGACTGAGAGATCATTTAAAGGCTTAGGAAACCTTTACAGGTTTTTGAGTTAATTAGCTGATTCGAGTGTGACACCATGGGGTTGATTTTCTAACACTAAAGAGTGCACAATCTGGTGCAGCTGCACATGGTAGCCAATCAGCTTCTAACTTCAGCTTGTTCAATCAAGCTTTGACAACAAATCCTGGAAGCTGATTGGTTTCTTTGCAGAGCTGCACCAGATTTTGCACTTTTCAGCTTTAGTAAATCAACCCCCATGAGTCTACAATATTGAACTTTTTCACAATATTCTTTTTCTATATAATGTAAATCCAGAAAATTGTAAATTAATCAACTGAATATAGCAGCGCTAAGATGCTTTAACATTGAAGCTAAAACACAAATTGCAACAATGTAAATTAATCAACAGTATAAACCTAATTGTGAATTGAAGACCATATGAATAAAGTCCAAATAAAAAGGGGGAGTTCAATTGCTTGCTGAATCTTCAAATAAAGGTCCGCCACCACACCATAAGTGAAGGGAAGGGGCTTTCCCCCTATATGGAGAGACTCACCAGAGGTTAGATTGAAACAGAGCCCAATACATGTATCAGTGTCTCCAGATGGAATTGTCAATCCCACACCAGCATAAGATCTCTAACATCCAGGATCAGCATATACCCTTCAGCAGACGGAACTCAAATAGTGCATTATCTTTTGCAAAACTTTTATTTAAAACACACTACAACCTTGCCCCCCTGCGGGGTGCACACTCACATTAAGAACAATGATAATCAGCATGAATTGTATGATGACCGGAGATAAACCCCTCTCACCGCACGTCTTAGAAAACGATCGGCGGTGCTCCCGGGTGAGGTCCACTGCAATCGTCCTAGGTGTCGGAGATGCCGCCTGGTCACGCATGACGCGTTTCGTCATCACTTCGTCTGAGGGCGTGAGTGGACCTCACCCGGGAGCACCGCCAATCGTTTTCTAAGACGTGCGGTGAGAGGGGTTTATCTCCGGTTGTCATAGATAATGCACTATTTGAGTTCCGTCTGCTGAAGGGTATATGCTGATCCTGGATGTTAGAGATCTTATGCTGGTGTGGGATTGATGATTCCATCTGGAGACACTGATACATGTATTGGGCTCTGTTTCAATCTAACCTCTGATGAGTCTCTCCATATAGGGGGAAAGCCCCTTCCCTTCACTTATGGTGTGGTGGCGGACCTTTATTTGAAGATTCAGCAAGCAATTGAACTCCCCCTTTTTATTTGGACTTTATTCATATGGTCTTCAATTCACAATTATGTTCATACTGTTGATTAATTTACATCGTTGCAATATGTATTTTAGCTTCAATGTTAAAGCATCTTAGCGCTGCTATATTCAGTTGATTCATTTACAATTTTCTGGATTTACATTATATTGTTTATATTAATAGTAGCTGCTGATATTTATATATCCATTTAGAGATTTGCTATTTATTTCCTTTATTGTTTGGTGTCCAATTTAGCGCTGATTAATGTCATGTTTGAGATGCACATACTATATATATATATATATATATATATATATATATATATATATATATATTACAGGACTTCAGGGATGGCAGAGCTGGGTCCCGGAAGGCAGGTATGTGTCCCCATTACTTGGGTTGTGGTATCTTTAAGGGGGATAAAAGGAAGAAGATCCGTTGGAGTACTCAGGGATTCTCACCCATGTGGGGTGAGGGGTTCTGGGTTGATAGAGATTAAGAGGCAAAGCTGACTTGCAGCATTAGTAGGATTGTTGAGTACTTATACAGGGCCTGAAATTCGGAGGCTACAAGAGTTTTTGGGGGGGAAAGAGCCTCCAACCTGGTTTATGGATACTTCAGTCCTGTAAGGGTATACCAGCCTGCATGGGAGGGCTGAAAAGGGCAGAAAGTTGTCAGCAGGTGTCCATGAGGTGTGGTGTGAAAGAGGACATGGTTGTGAAAGGACATATCTGGCCACTGAAACACTGACTGTGGCTTTTTCCTGGATCCTGAAACAGACGAGAACCTTGAACCCTGGTAAGGGACTAGTATACTGGTGGTGAGCCATTGTGTTATGTGCTGTAAAACCAAGTTATGGATTGTTTTATTTAATTTGCTTGGGTCGTTTGCCTGATTTTTTGAAGAAAAATAAAGACTGTTTACTTTTACAAGCAGCTGACTACTGTTCCGAAGCCCATAGATTACTATATATATACACACACACACACAAAAACAGATTTTTTGTGCAAGCTCCTGATTGGATGATTTAAATCAAAAGAACTTAATCTCATTTACTAAGCTAAGTGAACATTTTCTTTACCAAGTGCCCATCCTAAAATCTGATAATAAATCTACCTAGTTGTATCTTTTATATCTGCCTGGCATTCCTATCCTAAACAACAACTTTCTAAAAGTATAAAGAGATTAGTCTACACAATATTCTTAATCTGCATTGCCTAAATCTCACTTTTGTTGTAATATGTTCACATTATTTTGGTAGGTGCATTACACCAGAATAAGTTTCTTCATTGATGGACCAGAAGAAGATTTAACAGCATTTGATTCAAGAATACTGACTGATCCAGTTTATGAGAATGCTGTGGACAGTTTTATACGGCTTGGGCAAAACGTGAAGGGTATGATTCAGCTTCTTTGTATTCCATCCTTCTTCCCCATCCTTCTTCCCCAGTAGAAATACTAGAAAGAAAGAATTTGTATTTATTAAATGGAATTCATTAAAAGAGAGTTTAAATTATAAAGATTTTTTCTGTAGCTTTTCCATTTTATCCATTATTATAAAGAACGTAAAATGTATTTTCCCTCTATCAATAGACTTAGAACTAAGGCCAATAACGTATGTGGCTTGGCTGAAAAGCTAAGATGAACTTATGTTGCTGTCATGTTACGGATAGCCGATACCTCCATCTTTGGGTCTGAAACAGAAGTAAGGGTTTGAAACCTGGCCCTTCATCATCCAAAAATGTTTTAATTTGAGTTCCTCTTAACATTGTAGTTGCTCAAATATTGCTCCCAGTATGTCCACCTAGGACATGTAAGAGTGCAATGGTGTTGCAATACTCTTGCATTCACAAATGTTACTCTCATGGAGCATGTAACAGAGGAAGCGAAACAAAATGGTGTTGCTGAGATCTTTATGGTTGTGGAAGGAACAAAGTTAGGAATCTCAATGTGGACTTAGCAAAGCATTTACTTTATACTGACGTGACTATGAATATACCCAATCCACATTGAATTCTGCTCTTCAACCAATTAGTATATCTTCCAGCTGCAGCCAAGGTGCTGGATGTGCATTTTCTAGCGCCTTTGTGTACATAGCTTTATAACACATAATTGTGAAACAATATAAGGGAATTAAGGACAAAAAAGAAAACGTACCAGGCATTGCATGAGTGGTGTATTAAACCTTTATAATACCCTAAGATGTTCTTCGCTTATCCCTTTTTTAGTTAGGTGACATTTCCAGTGTCATTTGGTTACGCAATTCAGTCTTCTGCTTCTCATCTTCCCCATGGTGTGTGGCTATAATGTCATATATCTGGATCTGCCCATCAGCACCAGGTCTCACTGGTTGGCAGCTGACCCAGGAATTTCTCAAATGCTGTTGACCAGTGTCACTCCAAGATACTTTCCAAAAAACGAATTCAGGAATAGTGATGAGTAAAATGGAGAGTATTCATTTTACAAAAATTGCGTGACTTGAGATACATTTTTCCATTTTAAATAATTGCATTGAAGCCATGGGGTAAGGTGGTTTTTGGTGGTTTCTAAGGGTGTATTGGGCTTATAATGGCCACTGAGGGTGATGAAAGTTTATTTTATCCATCCTGAGCTTGCTCTTGTTCCAGAAACAGTCCTTCATTAGCCTCTTATTTTAGTTATTTTTTTTGTTTTTTTACTAAAAACAAAGTAAAATAAAACATTTAAAGTGACAGTACATAAATAACAATTAACTACAGCAGAACTCCCTCTAAACAGACAAAAACATTTCACGTAAATTTCACTGAAACCTGCTGTCGGCTGATGTCACAGAGCTGGTCCAGGCTTGGGAAAGATCGACACCATATGGTCACGATCCGCCCACATGCCTGGACCGACACCTGGCTCAGCCTCTCACCGAGCTACTGAGAGCCCGGGCTGGCCGGGCTGGAAGAGCAGAGAACTGACAGTCATTAGCGGTGAGAACCGAGCAATCTGCGGTGTTTGATCACTTGGTTCTCAGTGTTAGAGCCGGCAGGGGACAAATGCAGCATCGGACCAATGTTGCATTAAGCTAGGTGAGTATGATTTAACAAAAAGGCAAAAATCACTCCTGATTAGGAATTAGGGGTTTTTAATAGTTTGCTAATTCACACGGCCATGGCTTAGCACACCTGCAAAATGCCTTCTGCTATTTAACATATTTAACCATGTTATAGAGATAAGGAGAATGGAAGGTGTTCTGTAGTCATAAAACACTTTCTAACCTAGGGTGACAATGCTGTTCCTCCATAAAAACAGTACAATGGGTTGTTGTTACGCTAGGGCAAGAAGAGTGCTTCTGGTAGAATTACAAGATTAATATAACATTTAAAAAAACTTGAAAAAAGTTCTTCTAAATTCAGAAAGTTTTTTAAAAATATTTTTTACCATAATGCAACCTTCCAGTTGCTGTTCCTCCACCCCCCCTCCCTAAATACTTGCAGTCTTGTATCGCTCCAGCCCTGTGTCCATCTGCAGGTCTTCTGTCCTCTCTCCCTGCTCTCTCCCTGCTCTCACAAGCTTGGCCGAGAGCAGTGGGAGCCATTGGCTCCTGCTGCTGTCAGTCAAACCCTGTGAGGAGGGAGCCAGGGGGTCGAGCTACTCTGCGTGTGTTTATGGACGCACATAGCCTGACTCAGGATCATCCACGTACATGCGCCCCCGTAGGAAGAAGCTTGCTATGGTGGTACATGGAGAAGAGGAGGAGCAGGGAGCCCAAATGAGGAGTTTTGGGGCTGCTCTGTGTAATATCCTCGCACAGAGCAAGTAAGTATAACATGCTTATTATTGTAATTAACAAAAATTACCTTACAATTGCTTTAATGCAGCCACCACACCTAAGGAATGATAAGCAGCAATATTTAGCATTATTGTCCTTCGGTTTAGATTCACTCCACTTGCCAACCGCCTAACTGGGAATGTACGTCATTATTTTAACAGTAAATGCTGGGGCTAGGGCTGCAGCTAGATGCCATAACCCCGGTACGATTCTTTCCCTTATGCGGTCGGCTTTCGGATAAGAGTGATCCCAGTCGTGGATTCACCACAGGATCACTTTTAGAAGTGACAGGAGAGGTGCCCCCCCTCCTGCTGCTTCCTGGGCTAACGTTACCAATAGCTGAGATCGGGAACCATCCGGCATCGGCAGGGTTTTTGCATAGAGATGAGTGATGGTAATGTCACTTCCTGTTCTCAAGCCATGTAGACAAATTTAAAAAAAAACATTTTTTTGATCTTTTGCTTTTGAGGGTAGAGGAGAGATTTTGGGTCTTTTAGATGACCCCTCATGATGTATTGTTATCGCAAGAGATGTTTACATCCCTTCTGCGAAATTTTTAAAGATGTCCAATGGTCAAATCTCAATGTCTCCTCCAGATCACGATCTCTATAACGAGAACGAGTTTAAGAGCGCCACTAGGGAGTACACACCACGTTTGTGGTAAATGTATACACCCACACCGGATGGACAAATAAATAAAAATGTGACAGGGAAATTTTTTTTTTAAACTAGTGAACATAACGATAACGTTCCCTACATTTGTAGAGAACGCTATTGTTATGTAGTACTCCCCAGTAGATTTTCTGGGTTTTAGAGAGGAGATGGGAGTTTTCGTTTTCTAGTTTTTTTACAAAAAAAA
>BLSH010404920.1:2449750-2484860 GCA_018402905.1 Glandirana rugosa
TTCTGCCATCTGTCCTCAGAGCAACAGCACAGACAGCAGTAGTAAAGTAATCTATCTCAGGATGCAGGATCAGGTCTTAAAATGTCTCAAATCTGTCCCTCACGCAGTCAGCTACCTCTCCCTACACTAACCCAAGGAGCATGTGACTGCAGCACTGTGACTCCAGCTTATAAAGAGGCTGGGTCACATGATGCACCGGCCAATCACAGCCATGCCATTAGTAGGCATGGCTGTGATGGCTTCTAAGGGCAAACCAGTGAAACGCTTGTTGATTGGCTGCCCTGCAGCTTCTCAACACGTGGAGTAAAATAGCAGAACCCCGGACCGAACCCGAACGATTTTTGAAATGTCCGGGTCCGGGTCCGTGCCACGGACACCCTAAAGTTCGGTACGGACCCGAACGTTACAGTCCGGGTTCGCTCAACACTACAGATCAGCTTTCTTTGCATTCTGCAAGTCTGCTGCAAGTTTTGGTTTAATTATGTTGTGCAATAGTCATCCCACCACCGGGGTCACTGTGGTTGAATTTTCATGCTGTAGACTTGCAGAGCTCTTGCTGTAGACTCACCACTGCAACTCTATTCTTGCTAGAGACTTGCCATGCAAATTTGCTACAAATTGGAAAAGTGTCAACTAGAACTTGTACTTCAAGTGCTCTGCAAGTTTACAACTTCCCAGTGAAAATGTGCAGCAAGTTAACCGACTTACAATTCAACACTGCCACAAATTTGTGGCAAGATTTCCTTGCTATCTGGGAGGTTATCACTTTATCACAGCTCAATTTGTTGATGTATATGCTACATTGCTGGGTTCAAAGGGTTAAAATTATTCAGATATATTTATTTTTGATAATTGTGAAGCAGTTTCAAGTGCATTCAACTAATATCTAGTTACAATAGAGCACTTAGCTACTGTCTTGCTGGGGTGAAATAGTAAACAGTAATAGAATAGAAGAAATGCCTTTCCAGAAGAAAATTTTGCTTTGGGTTCCTGGCCACCCGTCTGAAGGCCAAGGCAACTGCAATCTCTGTGTTGGAGCAAGATGAACCAATTCACACTGTGATCCTTTCCTTTTGAGCTGAGGTCACATAAACAGGTGGTTAAGGCTTTAGATATTTTGCCAATACCGGGGGGAGGCTGGAGCAGGGAATGTATTTTTTCTATTGCACCACCCAGACTGTTAGTACAGTCTTAATTAAGCATTTAAATATAGGCCTGAAATAATCCTATTTACATTTTCTTTTCCTGATAAGTTAACCGCTTTTGGACCACCCGCCATCATTATACGGCGGTACTTTGCCGGTGAATACCATTGTTCTGGTAGCAGATAGCTACCATAACCCCATTATTTTATAAACAGCGGGCGGCCTGCTTTCAGATAAAAGTGGTCTCTGCGGCGGAAATGCCATGAGATCACTTTTATCGAGGGCGGGAGAGGTGCCCCCGCCACTTCTCCATCGTCTCCGCCACTTACCAGACCCGCCGGGTCCTCTTGCCTCAATGCCTGGATGCCGAATGAGCAGAAAATGGTGCCCACTTGGCTCCATAGCATTGAAGGGTGGAAGCGATGTCAAACGCTAAATGCTCTTAAAAGGGTATTTTTTTTTCAAATGACAATTCATTTTTTTTTAATTTTATTGTATTTTAGTGTAAATATGAGATCTGAGATATTTTTGACCCCAGATCTCATATTTAAGAGGTCCTGGCATGCTTTTTTCTATTACAAGGAATGTTTACATTCCTTGTAATAGGAATAAAAATAACCCACTTTTTTTTTTAAAAGGACGTTGTAAAAATAAAAAATAGAAAGTAAAATAAATAATAAAAAAATGTAAAAAAATATAAAACGCCCCTTCCCGCCGAGCTGGCGCGCAGAAGCAAACACATACGTAAGTCCCACCCGCATATGAAAAGCCACACATGTGAGGTATCGCCACAATCCTTAAAGCGAGAGCAATAATTCTAGCATGGGACTCTGTGACTTAAGAATGGCAACCTGTATAATTTTTTAAACTTTGCCGATGGAGATTTTTAAGTGCCAAAGTTTGTCGCCATTCCACGAGCGGGAAGCATGATATGTTGGGTATTTACTCAGCGTAACATTATCTTTCACAGTATAGAAAACAATTGGGCTAACTTTACTGTTGTTGTATTTTTGTAATTCAAAAAAGTGATTTTTTTCCAAAAAAAAAAATCATGCTTGTAAGACCGCTGGGCAAATATGATGTGAAATAAAGTATTGCAACGACTGCCATTTTATTCTCTAGGGTGTTAGAAAAAAATATATAATGCTTGGGGGTTCTAAGTAATTTTATAGCAAAAAAACTGATTTTAACTTGTAAACACTGAATCTCAAAAAGAGGTTCGGCCCTTCACATTAGATTCAATGGGTAATTTCAAACATCATACAGAATTTCTTTGCCCAGATTCAAACTCTTTGCATTTTCATTGAAAAAATGTCTTGTTAAAAGTTGTTAGTATGTTTGCCTCACGCCAGGTTATCTACAGGTTAGTTTTCATTAATGGTGAACTGCATCTGTTTTTTTTTTTTTTTTTTAAGAGATTTTCTGGTACCATTGACCAGTCCTAAATATTGAGGTAGGGACAAAAAAATTCCAAAATAAATCTGTTGAAATCGACTGTTCCCATAATCCAGGGACAGTTGGCAACTATGCCATAGTTATCACCTTGATTAGACCTGCTGCCTCCGAACAGGCTTCCATTTCTGTCACCTCCAGGCACATGTGTTGTTTAATTAAACCTTTGATTGATTTGTCTATTTTTACCTCAATGTCTTATCACTCGTTTTTTTGCCAGTTTAGATTTACAGGTTTGATAATCTTGGTTTGTTTTTCCACAGAGAAATCTCTGAAGTATTTTCAGGAAATTTCCCACAGATGATCATTCAGCCAGAATGCCGGTGTCCCAGCAGCCACCCACGTTTGGAGCCCATATCTGGGAGGTATTGTTTTCCAAATGGAGTGGTCAACTCAACCAAGGATAAAGTACTGAGGCTTAATCCAGACGCTCATCCTGTGCCTTACATGAATGATAATGATCTGAACACAACATGGATTTCGTCTTTACTATCGCCATCAGACATTGACAAAGGCATTAAGATCATTGTGGATTTAGACAATGGACAATATCAGGTGACATTGTCATGAATATTTTGGCCTAAGTCGCGCTAGCATCTATCATGCCAGATTGAACCTTTCATTTTCCAATTTTCTGCCCTCCTTAATGCACTGCCATAGCCCCCAGAAAGGCTTTTGTGAGTCCTAATTTTTAAGGATTTATATGTATGTATGAAGTTTTATGTAGGCTATGTACACTTGCCCTGTCAACACATGACAGCATTTGGTCATGATGATTGCCCACTTAGGCTTCAAGTGCTTTACCCCTCATACTTTTTACCAGAATTTGTCAAGGGAGTGGAGAAAAAGTAAGAACACATTGCTTACACTGCCTGCTATAAAATTAACCTCTTACTTTACATACTATGGCCAAAAGAAAAGAGAATTTTAAGACAGCATGAAGAGCAGTGAAGATGCATACTTTGCTTTAACCCTTAGCAACTATTGAGAGTTCAGTGCTTTGGGGTCACTTTATTCAATAATGACTTATGAATGGATGGTATGCTTTATTGCACTTTGCCCATTATTCTTTACCTTATGGAATATTGAATATAAAATGAAAATGTATCCATATCCAACAATAAATACCCATACATTACATATTTTCCATTTTTACTGTGTTGTCATTGCACATTATCAGTTTACATGTGAGTTTCACATGTGTTTATCTAACTATAGCAAAGAAAAAAAAACATGTGTGCAATAACAGCTCATAGTAAAAAAAATTAAGTAAACATTGTTTTCTGATTGGCTGCCATGGATTACAGAACTTTGCTCATAGACTTACTGAAACACCTAATGATAGGGTGAAGGGCCAGTGCCTTACCTACATTTGAAGGAATTCAATTTGATTATGGCAAAGGGAGCTGCAGCTGGCTGTAGACCCCTGGTCCCCAACCTGAAGTCCTTTGGCACTTACTGTGCAGGCCTTAGTGGTTTGTTTTGGTGCTTACTCAAGCCAGGTAAAGGAAAATATTATTTAGTGTGGCTTCTACAAGTTAATGGATTGGTTTATTTCCTTCATTTTTTTCTGTGCTGTGCATCTCTTTTTTCTTGTATGTCCTTTTTCCTTTGATCTTTTAAAATGATCTTGCTAAGAGAAATGTCACTTTTTTTAGGAGAGCTGTAGAAAGCACAAATGTGGTAATGTTGACTTGTATAGGGGCATTAATAGTAGTGGGGCAGTCTTATGTAATGTTTCCAGTCTATGACTATCTCCTGAAGTATGTGCCTAGTGTCCAACAACTTCTGTTGTGTGTTTGTAGTCTCTGACCAGTCTTCACAAAGATGCTGAGTGCTCACCTTGATTCAACTTCTCTGCTTTCCACCAAGGCCTTCACGATTAGATCATACTTGGTAAAATATGAGGGACATACATCAGTTTAGTGACAAATATCCTGATTCACATAGCTAAATTGGAGGTTCTCAGGAAATAAGAAGACACCGAATTGGATGCTGGTTTGAACCCAGCCTGAAAGATTAAAGACATTTATTTGTTCCTACTATCTAGTAACAAAGTAAAATACTGACTACCATTCCTCTTCCCTCAATAATAAAAATTAAAGTAAAGCAAAAAAAAACAGAAAATTCATATATATTTCTATATTTATGCTTATTCATTTATTTACAGAAGTCTATATGTTGACTGTGCATGGTTTGTAGCTCAGCATCCATTTTACGGTTCCTGCAGATTAATAGCATCTTTTAACTACTCTATCTTTAGACTCTCTCTTCTTCAGCCTACCATGTAGTGATTATGATGTATGCTTATAATTATCTTGACTAGTGCTCTTATAACTCTTAGCTAATTAGTGTCGCTGAGAGCTGCATAGACAAAGTCAACATTGGTTAAAGCTTGTTTCCCAGGAATACACTTCTTCATGAATGCATTCGGCTGTTTTTCTAGATATCTTTAACAAATTAAAACACATGCCTGCTTTCATACAAGAGGTTTCTGTTTAATACATAAATGGCATAGCAAACTGTCTGACAATATGTGCTGATATTTGACAGGGGAATGTCACCCAGAACTGATAACTTTCCACTGGAGCAGCTAAGAGTTACAAGAAGCCTAAAGCCCTGTACACATGATGCGAATTTTGGACTGGAATTTTTGTATGAGGACCGATCGTACAAAATTCTTACCATCAGTATGCTCCCTCCGACAGCCAATTTTGATTTTTTTGGACGACAAAAGCCGTCAAAAAGGGTCCGAATTTCATATCATTAGTACGGTTTTCGTACGAAAAATATCGCACGATCAAGACTAAGCGTGCTCAGAAAAGAAAAAATACATACAAAGCTATTCAACACATTACGTCACTTCTGACATTGAATTCACTCTTACAAAAGTTTCCCTATTGTTAGTATGCGCTTAACTTTTCAACATGAGACTAGCATCCAACAAAAAAACTGACGTTCTGTTGTCCGAAAATCTAAGCGTGTGTATGAGGCTTAAGAGTGCTTGGACCTTTAATCGTCTTCCCAAACTAAAGATATCTGTTGCATGGATTTAAGCTACAGTAGCTCACAAAAGTGAGTACACTTCTCACATTTCTTGTAAATATTTTATTACATGTTTTCATGTGACAACACTGAAGAAATTACACTTGTATAAAAGTGTAAATTTGCTTTCCCCTCAAAACAAGTTAACACACAGCGATTAATGTCTAAACTACTGGCAACAAAAGTGAGTACACCCCTAAGTGAAAATTTCCAAATTGGGCCCAAGGTGTCAATATTTTGTGTAGTTACCATTATTTTCCAGCGCTGCCTTAACCTACTTGGACATGGAGTTCACCAGAGCTTCACAGGTTGCCACTGGAGTCCTCTTCCACTCCTCCATGATGACATCACGGAGCTGGGGGATGTTAGAGACCTTGTGCTCCTCCACCTTCCATTTGAGGATGCCCCACAGATGCTCAATAGGGTTTAGGTCTGGAGACATGCTTGGCCAGTCCATCACCTTTACCCTCAGCTCCTTTAGCAAGGCAGTGGTAGTCTTGGAGGTGTGTTTGAGGTTGTTATCATGTTGGAATACTGCCCTGCGGCCCAGTCTCTGAAGGGAGGGGATCATGCTCTGCTTCAGTATATCACAGTACATGTTGGCATTCATGGTTTCCTCAATGAACTATAGGCTCCCCAGTGTTGGTAGCCCCAGACCATGACACTCCCACCACCATGCTTGACTGTAGGCAAGACACACTTGTCTTTTTTACTCCTCACCTGGTTGCCGCCACACACGCTTGACACCATGTGAACCAAATAAGTTTATCTTGGTCTCATCAGACAATAGGACATGGTTCTAGTAATCCATGTCCTTAGTCTGCTTGTCTTCAGCAAACTGTTTGTGGACTTTCTTGTGCATCATCTTTAGAAGAGGCTTCCTTCTGGGGCGACAGCCATGCAGACCAATTTGATGCAGTGTGCGGCATATGGTCTGAGCACTGACAGACTGACCTTCCGCCCCTTCAACCTCTGCAGCAATGCTGGCAGCACTCTTACATCTATTTCCGAAAGACAACCTCTGGATATGATGCTGAGCATGTGCCCTCAACTTCTTTGTTCGACCATGGCAAGGCCTGTTCTGAGTGGAACCTGTCCTGTTAAACTGCTGTATGGTCTTGGCCACCGTGCTGCAGCTCAGTTTCAGGGTCTTGACAATCTTTTTATAGCCTAGGCCATCTTTATGTAGAGCAACAATTCTTTTTTTTAGATCCTCAGAGAGTTCTTTGCCATGAGGTGTCATGTTGAACTTCCAGTGACCAGTAGAGTGAGAGCGACAACACCAAATTTAACACACCTGCTCCCCATTCACACCTGATACCTTGTAACACTAACGAGTCATATGACATCGGGGGAGGGAAAATGGCTAATTGGGTCCAATTTGGACATTTTCACTTTGGGGTGTGCTCACTTTTGTTGCCAGCAGTTTAGACATTAATGGCTATGTGTTGAGTTATTTTGAGGAGACAGCAAATTTACACTGTTATACAAGCTGTGCACTCACTACTTTACATTGTAGCAAAGTGTCATTTCTTCAAGGTTGTCACATGAAAAGATATAATAAAATATTTACAAAAATGTGAGTGGTGTACTCACTTTTGTGAGATACTGTATATATTATATGGGCTATCAGGCTCATTTAAAATGCAGAATGAATATTGCTATGTGCTCTATTAGTCACTACAGTGTTTACTCCATTCTGCTCTTAGATTTTAAGACTTGTCAATGCAGGGCACAATGTGGAGCTTGTAGTGTTACACACAGTGTCCTTGGGTTTCCAATGTAGAGAACACTGCCTGGCTGTGACAGAACCAGTCATATGACTTTGATAACTTTATGGCTAGGCTTTCCATCTAATTTTTTTTTCCATTCATTGTTTTGAACTGGGCTTTGCTATGAGACATGCCCTGATTTTTACATACTTCCACATACTTCTTTTATGGGGGCAGCATTGTAACTGGGACAGAAAGTGAAAGGAAATCTCCCCAGCAGAGCATTGAGCAGCAAAAAACACGACATTTTACTTTCCAAAATTAAAATTAAAAAACACTCCAACACTTGAGAAATTGATACAGATGTCATTTTTTTTGTGTCTGACTCCAATGCCTAGGTCAGTAGGGTAACAGACGAGGTTCAACTTCAAATCCTAAAATGTAAAAAACTGTGCAAACTTTTTTCCGAGATTATTTCCCTCTTGTGTCCACCTCTGGACTTTGGAGATAAATTTAGCAAGATTGTAGGGATAAGGGGGTGTAGAGGAACCAAATAACTCTATAGTACACAAAATATAAAAACGATCTATTTCCTATTGTTTGGTGTCTACATGATGAGAGGTACTACAAATGTGATGGCATAACCAATGCCAATTAACCAGCACTTCCACAAAGCAGACCGCATCAGTTGATAAAGGCCACTGCAGCCATATCAATGGCTATGTGTAATGCTAAAATATAGCATCCTTTTATTGGTTTACTGCAATTGTAGAGGGAGATGACCCTCTAGTACAGGGTTATGCAATTAGCAGACCTCCAGATGTTGCAGAACTACAAATCCCATGAGACATAGTAAGCCTCTGACAGCCACAAGCATAACACCCAGAGGCAGAGGCATGATGGGACTTGTAGTTTTGCAACAGCTAATTGCATATCCCTGCTCTAGTAAAACTGTATGGATATTAAAACAGAATAGCGTGGTAGTAATGTAGAATAGTATGGAACATTGTCTCTTTGTTATATTTTATTTTTATAACTTGATTTTGACTTTTTGCTTTTATTTTAGATATTTTACATTACTTTATGGTTCTATAGCCCATTGCCTAAAGCATTAAGAATACAGAGGAAGAAGCATAGCAGCTCAGTCTGGGAAGATTGGCAATATCTTGCAAGGGATTGTCAGGACTTAAGCATGGAGAACAATGGCTTTTTACAATATTCTGATTCTATCAATTGTCTCCAGCTCCCCAAGTAAGTTAAAATGCTCAAAACTGGTAACCTGGTAATGTTGTCTATATTGTGTGAGTCGGTAGCAGTTGTGGCTCAACAGAATAAGGATCCTAGAGCGATATATCTTTTCAGCCTATAAGCTACTCAACAATATAACAACCTTTGAAATGAGGAGTACCACACTGCTGCAATCAAAAGTACTTTATGTGGCCGGTCATTTGTGGACACTGACCATCTATATTGTCAACAGTGTTTGAACACCTCTTAATTTGATTGTGTTCAAGTATTTACAGTAAAGGGTATTGTTAATGCTAAAGAAAATAATACAGTTTGGGAAGGTGTTTTACTGTTCCAGCAAGACTGTGTCCCTTTGCAAAAAAGCCAGCTCCATAAAGACAGGATTTAGGTTGTTTGATGTGGAGGAACTTGAGTGGAACTCTGATTACAGGCCTTACATCAGTGCATGAACTCAAAAATGCAACTTAGCTGAATGGGCTAAATTTACCACACACTCAGAAAAGCGGAGGCTGTTACTCTCCAAAATGAGACAAAACTCCACAAATAATGCTCCTGGTTTTGGAGTGGATGTCCAATAACCTCATATAGGTATGATGACCAGGTGTCCTATAGACCTTTGGCCATAAAGTGTGTATCATCCACCACAACAGAAACATTTATCCGGGGCAGGGGGCTATAGTACATAGTGCATGTTGCTCTCGGCACCAAAGAGCAGAATGGACTTTATAGGCACAGTTTAACTGGTGCAGGATTTACAAAATGGTAAGGAAGGAAGTTGTTGGTAGAGATATGCCCTTATTTAGCATGCCCATCAGCGGCGGCCGGTCAATAAGGAGCGATTGGGCGCCGCCTCCCCGCCGCTGACAAGAGAAAAAAAAAAGTCAACCCGACCCCCTACAGGAGGCGCCAGTATATTGACTTTTTTTTTCTTGGCTCCTTGCTGTCTGCTGACAGCAAGTAGAGAGCCGATTGGTCAGTCATAAAAGACTATGTGTGTGTGCTGAACAGGCGCACACACATACTCTGATTGGCTGCCCTGAGCCAGTGACTGACTGGCATTGGATGCTGTGGGCAGGGCAGGGGTGGGACTGTGGTGGACATGCTGGCTGCGTGATTATTTGCACAGGTGCAGCACTCCCGACTCCCACGCCGCAGACCAACCACTCCAGGCTCCAGCATGCTGTCCGCAAGTGAAGCTCTGCACACTGCCAGCCCGCTCTCCGAAAGCCGATCTCTGCACACTCCTGCCTGCCTATCAGATGGGGTAAGTGCGGGACTTGTCCCGACCTCAGGGGGGGGGGTCTGTCAGTGCCCTATCTGTATACCCTATCTGGGATTCTGTATATCCTATCTGGTGACTGTATACCCTATCTGGGACTCTGTATACCCCTATCTGGGACTCTGTATACCCCTATCTGGTGACTGTATACCCTATCTGGGACTCTGTCTGTATACCCCTATCTGGTGACTGTATGCCCTATCTGGGACTCTGTATACCCCTATCTGGTGACTGTATACCCTATCTGGGGTTCTGTTTACTGTGATATGGTGACTCTGTATATCCCTATCTGGTGACTGTATACCCTATCTGGTGCTATGTATACTGCTATCTGGGGATCTGTATACTGCTATATGGTGGCTGGATACTGCTATCTGGGGCACTGTATACTGCTATATGGTGACTCTGTATACCCCTATATGGTGACTCTGTATACTGCTATATGGTGATTTTGTATACTGCTATCTGGGGCTCTGTATACTGCTATATGGTGACTCTGTATACTGCTATCTGGTGCTCTGTAAGTGCATACTGCTATCTGGTGACTCTGTATAGCCCCATCTGGGGCTCTGTATACCCCTATATGGGGCTCTATGCACCCCTATCTGGTGACTCTGTATACCCCTATCTGGTGACTCTGCATATCCCTATCTGGTGATGCTGTATACTCTATCTGGTGATGCTGGGCTGTATACTCCTGACACAAGGGGTGGAAACTATAAGGAGTGTGGCTTATGAGAAGTGGGGGGGGTTAAAAATTAAGGGCAGGGTCTGGCACCCCCCCACCCTAAAATTTCACCAGCCACCACTGATGCCGATTACAGGAAAAAGTTAGAAATCACTGACATGTTATACTAGAGATTGCTGCCATGTTGCCAATGACTGTCAGTGACAACTGACATTACATTGCAGCTTGAATGGCTGCTGTTTCCAGAAAGCACCTGAACAGAAGAGAGACTCATTTCTGTATTTCTGTTCTGGTTACAAATTAAATAATTTAATAATTGAATTGCCAGGACAAATAAAGAACATGAATATCCCTTTCAGGAACACAGACAGCAATGAGAGCATTGGGTTCTAAGCTCTAACTAAAACCAAAAACTCTAAAAACAAAAGCAAAAAAAAAAATAAATACCCTATACAGTTTAAGCATCTCAAGTCTGTACTATCCAATAAAATTGAACTTTGCCCTTACGATTGCTCTTGTTGATGATATGATTCAACACACATTTATAACCCGGGTACTAATGTATTGTCTAGCAGAGGAAAATAATAATCGGTAGTATGCTACTGCTAGGAGGAAAGTAGACTTTCACTCTACAAAAACCTTTTAAAACAAAGACTAAATTTTCAGTTGAGTGGAATCCTTCATCTGATGATATATAAACATAATGATATAACCCGTCAGTGCAAATATTAACTCTATGTATGTTGTCAATGTTAAATTGCTCTAGATTAATATTAAATTGCTATAGACTTCTGGGCATATTTATAAAGATGTGTGTGAATGGTTTTACCGAAAATGTTCAGCACATTTGCCTGCCAAGTAATCTGTTGTACCTATAAAGCACAATGGCTGTTAGCATGTTCAACGGATTGGGTTGCTTTCCATGCCATTCACAACACATCATATCTCAATTAAATTTCCCATTTATATTCACAAATGTAAACATCACTAGACTATTCCATTTTGTATTAGGTGCTGCTTAGATCTTTTCAATGATTTGTTTACTGATTCCTATTGAGAGAATCCTACACTCACTCCTACTCAGCCACCGCACACTGATTTGCCAATTTTCACTAGTGTTGAGCCGAACTTGACTCATGAGGGGGGCTCGGTTCTGACAGGTTTGGCAAACATGACTAGAGTTTGTGCGTCGAATCTGAACCTTATTGAAGTCAATGGATGCAGAATGTTAAAACAGTAATGGCCATTTTCTAGGCAAAAATCTTAGGGATTGTCAAAGAAATGGCATGGGGGCTGGGCAGTGCCTGGGAGGGACATGTATCAAAGCAAAAACAAAACTTAAAAAACCCAATTTGGCTAGGAGCAGCGTTAAAAGCTAACAGCATGAAAAATTGCATCAAAGTACATGCCTGGGGAAAGCCCTGACCCTGCCTTTGAAGTGGCACATTTGTACGATGTATACAAACTACTACAGCAACACCGACATTTACAAAGAAAATCCTGTGCTTAAATTGCTGGCAAAATGACAGCTTCCAACTGCTTCTGTTCTACTATACAAAGCAGTCAGGGATTGTCTTCATCTATACCAAACCCTTATCCTAGATGAGGATCTGATATAGATGTTAATAGGGTCACCCCCCCCCCCCCCACACACACACACACATACACAAATGGCATGGGGTTCTCCCCCCATTTATACATTTACCCCCACACAACAATAAAATTAAGTGTGAGGTTCCCCTAAAAACACACACAGACCCTTATCTGAGCATGCAGCCTGGCAGGGTATGGTCCCTCTCCTGAACCATAACAATTTTTATTTATATTCCACAAGAAGGGTGTTGTATATTTACCTTTATTGAAAGCAGCTTGGTTTCACAATTTTTATCTTATTTTAGTGTAGCACAGACTTAATGTGTTATATATTTTTATAGCAGACCACATGCCCTCAAAATGGGTGTAAGGGCAAGGGCCTCCAAACCACAAACTTGGCCCAGGGGTGGGTGGGGGGCTTATCAGAATGTGGAAACCTCCTTTAACAGTTAATGGCCACCCAGATACCGCCCTCTCAATATGAATGAGTACAGGGTACACAGAAAAAAATACACTGATGTAAATCTACTGTCAATCACACTGTTCAGCAATGTAGATCCATGTCAAGAAAAAACCCTAATTGTCCCACACGCCTGGTCCTGCCACCCTCCTAGCCAATGACGGGTCGAGTCTGGTAGATGACAGCTGTTTTAAACAAAGCGGCAGGGATTCTTGGTTGATGTGATTGACCACCCAAGTTACAGCAAACCCCTTAAATTAGAACCAATATAAAATATTTCCTATATTCCTCTCAGAGTGTGTTATTATACACAGAGATACCGTGGTTACTGATAACAACAACCTGTGGGCATTATAAATGCTGAGGTGTTTTGCGTGAGAGCAAAAAATTGAGAGGGGAACAGGGGCAGGGGTCCTATTTTATACTGATTTAACTCCTTGTTTTTACAAAGAAGGTTCTGGTATTGGAGAACATGTCCACAATTGCCTATTAATAGTTTTGATTTTCCTGTAGACTTTTTCTGTAATGTAAAGGGTGCTTTGCCAATAATCCTCATCAGCTTCTTTAACATTTTCATAATTCCAAGTCTATTTTTCTTCTCTTCACTGTATAGGGATACCCCTTATTCACATGGAAACCTGACACTGAGTCTCCTCACCCCAGAACCAAACCAACGACCCGGCTACAAAGACTTTCACAGCACAACTGAACTTCAAGAGTTTGTGAAAGCATCCAAAGTGAGGATCCAGCTGATTGGTCAATATTATACAACAGGCATGGAGAAGGCTACTGGCAGCTTCCGGCATCGGTATTACGGAATAGGTGAAATCACCATTAGTGGAAGGTAAGTCAGAAAAAGAAAAATGCTGCAACCTTGTTAAGGTTTGTTTTAGGAAACCTCCAGCTAAAGCTCAAAAACATAAGATAAAGCAGGGAAAGACTAGTACCCAACAATAACTTTTTTCATGCATTTACAACCTTTCCCACATTTAAATGTGTTGCCTGTTTCCCTTCAACTTCTTGTCCCTGACTGTGACATTGGGGTACAGGGACAGAAATAAAAACCTAAGAAGAGGAAAGTAATAACGATTACTAGTTTTTGAACTAAATGATGATATTTGTAATTAAAAAACAGAATGACCTAAGATAAAAAAAAACAGTTCCCCCTTATCAGGGCTACAATAGAAACATAAAAACAATAACTGCTGTACACACAAGTAACATTGTTATTTTTGTATCTGCTCTGTTTTATTCATCTGTGTTTCAAAGACATGAACTTCAATTTACATATGATGTTAGTTAAGGTCCAAATCTAGGTTTCATTTAACTTAAAGTGGATGTAAACCCTCTCCTATACCCAGTGAAGTGAACAGCCCCAGAAGATACACAGAGATGAAACAAATCTCCCTACATAAGTTTTACTTGTATATCTGCTGTCTTTTCCTTTCTACACTCTTTGGAAAGTGCAGATCATGTTATAAATCTTTCTTCCTCTTTCAGCAGTGGGTGGGATGTCTGGGCTTACACTGTTTGAGAGATGATTGAAGGAAAGGCACATACCCTCCCTCCACATAGGCAGAGGAATGAAGGAAAATGCAGAGCTGTAGTCTGAATAGACAAGCTCTCTGCTTATCTACTTCTAAGCTCCCTCCCCTGCACAAATTTTCAGCTACTGTTGTCTTGTATGTCTCAGAAATTGTCAGAAAAGACTCATGCTGATAAGAGGAACAGAGCACCAAAGTGAAACGGCACTTTAAGCTTTGAAGAGAGATAAGTAAACAGATAAGTAAACACTACATATTTATGTGTTTAAGCCAGATTTCATGAATGGGGTTTACAACCACTTTAACCACTTCAGCCCAGGAAGGATTTACCCCCTTCCTGACCAGAGCACTTTTTACGATAAGGCAATGCGTCGCTTTAAGTGAGTTGAGTGGTCATGTGACGCAGTACCCAAACAAAATTGACATCCTTTTTATCCCACAAATAGAGCTTCCTTTTGGTGGTATTTGATCACCTCTGTGGGTTTTATTTATTGCGCTATAAACAAACAAAGAGATAAAATTTTGAAAAAAAACATATTTTTTTTACTATAATACATTACCCAAAAAAATTTAAAACAATGTATTCCTTGGTTTAGGCCGATATATATTCTTCTACATATTTTTGGTAAAAAAAATTGCAATAGGTGTATATTGATTGGGTTGCACAAAAGTTATCGTGTTTACAAACTACCGGAATATATTTTTTTTTACTAGTAATGGCGGTGATCTGCGATTTTTAGTGGGACCGCGATATTGCGGCGGACAGATTGGACACTTTTGACACTTTTTTGGGACCAGTGACATTTATACAGTGATCAGAACTAAAAATAACCACTGATTACTGTATAAATGTCACTGGCAAAGAAGGGGTTAACACTAGGAGGCGATCAAGGGGTTAAGTGTTCTTTAGGGGAGTGTTTCTAACTGTGGGGGGAGTGTAGAGACTGGGGGTGGAGAGAGAAAGCTGCTCCAGATCACTGGGAACAGCAGATGTTTCTTTCTTCATGTCCCTGTCAGAACAGGGATTTGTTTGTTTACATGAACAGATCCCCGTTCTGGCTCTGTAAGGAGCGATCGCACCCGCCGGCCGCGCGCATCGTCTCCTGCAGTCCCTTAAAGTGCCATCGTACAGCTACAGCGATTTGTGCAATAGAGCCAACCTACTGGTTGGCAAGAGGTTAACCAAGCTAGTCCAAACAAACTATTTCCTTCACTAATACACGTGCTAACTGTCAGCACTGTATAAATTGTATGTAGTATCAGCTACATACAGTATACAACACCGTGCTCTGGCAGACGTACGGGTACTTCATGTCCCATTCCCAGAACAAAATTAAGTTGGGCTTTAACGTTGCACAGCCATTCTCAGGTAAATTTGTATTTTATGAATGAATACAAGGCTTCCTCTGATTGGCTGAGGTTGAGAGGTGGGTGGATGATGTCACAGTTTCCCCCTCCAGCCACGACGTTTGACTTTTCGTTGATAAAATACAAAGATTCCTGTGAATTTCTAGGCAGCACTCAGGAAAAATGTAATTGTGTTCCGAGAATAGTATGGGAAGTCCCCGCACCACTCTAGGAACACTATATATATAGTATACTGTATGTAACTGATTATATATAAAGCTTAAAGAATTTTAAGCAGCCATATGGATTAGTAAAGGAAATTGTTTGTACCAGCTTACTTTGAATAAACAATTTAAAGTTAAAGAGTTAGGCTACCTGACAAGTGCAAAAAAGGTTGTTTTCTTTAAATAAAATGTGTTCTCAATCAACCCCTTATTACCCTTAGTTTACCTTCATCAGCCTCTTAGTTAACTCTTCTTCCCCTTCTCCCATTAAAGTAGAAGTGAAGTTAAGTTTTCAAAAATGTGCTGATAGGCAGGGTATTTATGACAGAAGAGGCCCTATCAGTCTCTACTGCCATAAATGCATTCTCCTGCCTGTCAACCATCATGTACACTGAGCCATGCATGCATAGCTAAGTGAACATTTGTGGTCCAATCCGTGCCGCTGCTATGTAACTCCCGGAGTGACATCAACGTGGTCCGGCCTATCAATCCGCCAATGTCAGAACCCGGAAGGAAGACCGGGTGAAGACGGAAGCACCAGGGGCTTGCCGGATTGATCCCAGCACAGCTCTGGAAGGCACCGTTTGACAAGTATGTCTGCCATAATGTAATAATATGCTGGGCATACAAGCGCATTATGGCATAACCCACCTGGGGGGGCCCTAAAAGCAAAATTTTTATAGCAGAGTTTAACCATTATTTTCCAGCTGAGTTTTAAAAAAATGTCTAACCACTAATATTTAAACTTTTTTCATTTTATTTGTTTGACTTGCATTTTAAAAAGTTTAGTGTGATTATAAACAGGACAAATTATAGAATAACATTTTTACTTTTTTATCTACAGTAATAATATATATATATATATATATATATATATATATATATATATATATATATATGTATATTTTTTAAAATAACACTGATCAAAGTAGTAAAAAGTTTTTCGTTCTATCTATGGGTTGCATCAAAAACAAAATCATTTTTGCAAGTAAAATAAATGTACATATATATATATATATATATATTCTCACAAAAGTGAGTACACCCTCACATTTTTGTAAATATTTTATTATATCTTTTCATGAGACAACACTGAAGAAATGACACTTTGCTACAATGTAAAGTAGTGAGTGTACAGCTTGTATAACAGTGTAAATTTGCTGTCCTCTCAAAATAACTCAACACACAGCCATTAATGTCTAAACCACTGGCAACAAAAGTGAGTACACCCCTAAGTGAAAATGTCCAAATTGAGCCCAATTAGCCATTTTACCTTCCCGGTGTAATGTGACTCGTTAGCATTACAAGGTCTCAGGTGTGAATGGGGAGCAGGTGTGTTACACACCTGAAGGGTGTACTCATTTTTGTGAGATACTGTGTATATATATAGCATATTACTTTTTTTATCTTAATTCTTGACAAGGTTATTGCCAAATAAATAGGTCCATAGCAGAAATGTAAAAATTACTCTGATTTATGGAGATATACATACATAGAAGTTTGAGGGCTGAAGTGGTTAATATGATGAACGGTAAGTAGTTATGTAATAAAGTTATCTACAGGTACATTTTAATCCCCGAATCCCAGGTGGTAAAAATAGGCAGATAATCTGCAGTTTTATTGCCCCTCAACCACCCCCATAAGCTGCAATGGCAGCAGGATGGGGTTGTATACATACCACATCCATGATGCTTTGTGGCTACAGAAAAAATTATACTTTACATTGCATTCATTAAATTTGGCTGCACCTCAACAACCTTGAAACTGCATGCAATATATGGAATTGTGTTGCAGTTTCATGGACATTTCAGGGTTAAAACAGTTGGTGGGGAGGCAACATATACCCTCCTAGCCGCATGTAAACTGCCCCCAGAAACAATTCCTAGGAATCAAGAAAGGTTTATTGTTTCTTACCATGTACATCTATAGTAAATATCATTACTCAGATAACCCTTTCGTTTTTCATTGCAGGTGTAATTGCCACGGACATGCTAGCGCTTGTGACACAACTGTTTCCCCATACAAGTGTCTTTGTAGTGTAAACAGTTACACTGATGGAAACAATGTAAGATCTCATCTTTTACTTTCTTGATGAATGCACTTATAACTGCTTTGATGCTATGGTGTATTACCTTGTATATATTGTATAATATATTGTTCTTTAGCTTGTGCCTAACTGTATCTGAAAGGAAATCTGTGAAGAGAAAAAACAACATACTAGAATAACTGAATTCCTTCCTAAAATACTGGTCATCTGGTTCTCTTCCGCTTTAATAGGTTTTGAGTCATTGAACGTGGACAAAAATGTTGTGAACACCGTGAAAGCCAAAATAAAGTCCAGAACTCTCAATCAGCAAACATGTTCTGGGTTTATGACTAAAAAAGTATTGAGGATCACCATGATAGTGAGGTAACTAGCATTTTCAGGAAAAGAGGTCAACAAGGGAGTCTCTCTATATTTATCTCCACTTGTGTGCAGTTTTATGGTATTCACACATGGTATCTCCAGAATACACTCCTATAAAGAGACGGCAAATCATGTGTGGACCAGACAGAAAGTTAAGCAACATAGCCCAACACATGGGGTGTGCACAGGTTTCTGTTATTAACAAACATTATCGAATTAGATTTCCAATAAAACAAATCTCACTGTAACTGAAGGCAGTGAGTAGAGGCGTTCTGGTGAAAATGTGTTACTTGAATCACATTTATGGTCCTGTGCTGTCTTCCATGCGGAAACACATTTGGCCGGGTGATTGAGGCCTTTGGTATTGAGAGACAGAAATTTAAGTGGTATGTCAGTAAAGTGAGCGTGCGTAGGGGACTGAGCAAAAGGCACTTACAGAAATCCAGGAGCAAAAGGCTGATAGTGGATGTCTTGTGAGAGTCTTCCAAGTGGTATGGTATAAAAGCATATGGATGAAGGTCACCAAGGCTTTGGTTTGCCCTTCCAGTAGAGTTGCCAGGCCGGGGGGTTACTTTTCTTGGGTCATGGCATGATTTGTTTGAGGTGGGGGATCATAAATGATGCCCCAAGAGTGCAAAAGAGTTAGACCTTCTTCTAGAGTGGCAATTCTGTGTAAGGTGCCATTGCAGTTGATTAGGAGCCTTTTGGGATGCCCGTCTGTAGATGATCCTATGATTACGTAATGCTTTTGTGACAGTGTTGAGCTGCCTTCTCTGTTTCAGCGTGTGTTGCCGTGTGTAGGTCAGTGTAAAGTAGAACGGCATAAGGCATGTGCAGAGTGCCCAAAAAGCTCAAATTAGCAAGCCAATTGTTCATTTAGGTGCAGTGTCAGGAAGATGTGAAGGTATGGGTAGGTGGTGCATATGATCTATGGTTAATTCTGTAGCGCCACCCCCCGCAGGAGCCGCTTAAGTATGTTCAGTCCGTTACTCTGTCCTTCAACCCCAAGAAGCGTCTCAACCCCTACTGGCACTCCTAGCAATATGGTCAACAGAAGAGTAAAGTAATGACACAGTAATAGAATACACCAGGTTGAATTGAATCAGTATTGTTTACTCAAAGAATATCTCAAAGAAAGGACCTTGACCTAACAGGGTATGGTTAGACACAGAATAGTGTTTTTTATAACTGAATTAATGTTACACATTACTTAAAGCAAATTACTTTTGTTCAAATTCAACCAGTATATAGATACAAACGCTGCACATGCGAGTGGGGCACAGGAGAGCAGAGGAATGACTCCTGCAAGAGTCAGACCACTCTCTACTGCGCTCACTCATATAAGAGCAGCAAGGCAGCAGATAACAAAATACAACACTAGAACAGTAATTATGGCAATATTACACCTACTCTTAGAGAGTTCTTTGGTGAATGCAACTGTATAAGGAACTTTAGCAAAGTAATATATGCTCCCTACGTGGGGGGAGGGGGGTTGAGAATTGGTTGCAGTCCAATGTCACTTGCCACTTGCTGGGCAATTCAGTTGATCTTCAGCTAGCTTTCTGTAGATGTAGTAGTCTATACCAAGTATTGGCCGATAAAACAATGCAAAGCGAATGAATAGGCCTCTTTTATATCAGTATCAGATTTGCTGGCAGCTATAAGAGTAACGCTGTCTGTGCACAGTGTCTATTAGGATGGGTTTTCACCCGCTCACCACACAGGAACAGAAGATGCAGATGCTGTATACACTGGATATAATGATGATGATGATCTCTCCAGTCTTTGGCTCTTAGGATGGTTTCCGGCTTCCACTGCCTCAAACCACGCGGCTCTCCCAGATCTGTCGCCCCTGCAGGATGTATGGAACAGGAACAGGCCCTGATTACAGTTATGCAGGGTACTCAAGCTGTTCACTGCTATCCTTCAGGGTATCTGTGTTGATGAGTCTGTAAAAGCAAGCCACGACTCCGCTGCTTCCAGCACAGATTCCCTGCATACAGATCCATGCCGGTCCAAAGAGAGAGCACCAGGCCCAAAGCCTCTATTCTTATATTCTCTCCCAGGATGCTCTTCTCCTCCCAGAAATCTGTTCTTTATTCCCTGCTAGCTGGGAATTGTAGTTCTCCAGCAATTCAAAAGAATGTGTCCCTTGAGCCCTGAGACTTCAATTCCCTGTATGCTTTACTGGCAGGATGTGATGACACAGAATCTTAGCTCTCACTAGAGGAAAACAGTCTCATTGTAGCAATGTTGAAGAATTTCATCTGATACTGTAGGTAAGATAGCCAACCCCCTGCTACAATTCCATAGGGTCAAGATCTGGCAGCAGAGAGGAAGTCATGCCCTATGCATATCTATGCAGATCTGGTGGTTGTACTGTTTTGGGTTACCCACAAATTTTAACATTGTTGTGGCAGGATCTGTCCTCTATGTCTGCTATTTTAGCTTTAAGCCATGAGTGATCTTCACTGTCCTTATGTGCGTCCACTAGATTGTTAATGGTGGTAGCAAATTCCTTATTTTAGTTTCTGTATAATATACTTTTTCACCAATAGATTGCATCTGTGTAGTAAATCTTTGCATAAGGGAAACAATATCAACGTGCAATAGACTTTTTAATGAAATTAACATTTATTTTAGAATTGTGTCCAGCGCAGGCTGGTTAAGTGTTGGGAACATTGTAATAGAATCCTGCATCGCACTCTTAGTATGTATTGACTAAATGGCTGGGCTACCTCAAAGAAATTCTGCTACTACTCATCCTTTCTCCTCCTAGCTTTAGTAGGGCTACCTCTCAGTGGTGTTGAGGCTGATGAGGAGGGAGGGAGTGCTGTAGCAGACCACTCAGTGTCCCCTGAGCAATCTTCCATTGGATCAGTGTATGGCGCACCAGTGACAAACATGGAGGAGGCAATGTCATTTTTTTTGTGCCTTCCTGTTGCCTGGACAAAGAAAGCAGAGAGCTTCTGCGGGTGCCATTCATCCTTCCCTTTATGGGACATCGTCATCAGAATGTGCCTCTTTGAGACCCATGGCTTTAGGGCAATAAGAGAACCTCAGTGTGCTGAGTGTGGGACAAATTTCACCCATTGGCACAGCGAGTTCTGAAATTAACTGGCCATTCAGACCATGCTAGCCAAGCCCCCACTTATTCATTATTTATCAATCAATCAATCAGTCTCTCTATCTATCTCTCTATCTATCTATCTATCTATCTATCTACCTTTTTTTTAACTAAGCGTCTGTTAATGATGAGGGAGATGGCTTGGTTTTTAAACGGAACTTGCATTTTATTGCAATGTCTGCTTTAAAGGCATTGTTTATAGACATGTGCTGAGTGAAAAAATGTGTTTCGTTTTGTTTCGGTTTGATTTGTTATTTACATACATTCAGAATTCGTAAAGTTTTCAAATTTGAATCACTTTCAAATTTGAATCGTTTTCAAATTTGAACAGTTTTCGAATTCAAATAGTTTTCCAATTTCCAAAGAGAATAAAATAGAATAGAAAAAAAATTAATACAACAGAAAAGAATATGACAAAAAATAAAAGAATATAATAGAGTAAAACATAACATAAAAGAACAGAATAGAAAGGAATAGAATAGAATAAAAAAATAGGATAACATAGATTATAACCATCTTCTGAAATTTGAATAGAATAGAATATAATTTAAAAAATACAATAAATTAGAACAGGAATAATGTAATAATTTTCCAAAATTCTAATAGACTTAATTCAAATTTGAATAGAAAAGAAAATTAAAAAAAACAACAGAATAGAATAGAATAGAATGAATATAACCAGCTTCATATTCTAATCTATTCTTTTCTATTCTATTTAAATTCGAATTGATTCTATTTGAATTTTGGGAAATGGTTATATTCTTTCTACTCTATTCTATTCTATTGTTTTTTTAATTCTCTTCTTTTCTATTCTATTATAGTCTATTCTATTCTTTTTTTATATTCTATTCTTTTTTATTCTATTATTTTCTTATGTATTTGAATTCAAATGTATTCTATTTGAAATTCAAATTTCAGAAGATGGTTATTTCTATGTTATTCTATTCTATTAGTTTCTATTATATTCTAGTCTATTCTGTTCTTTTATTTTCTATTCAATTTTGTTCTGCTTTACTCTATTCTATTCTATTCTTTTATTTTCTGTTGTATTCTTTTCTAGTCTATTATTTTTTCTTCTATTCTATTTCTTTATTTTCTATTCTATTTTATTCTCTTTGGAAATTGGAAAACTATTCAAATTTGAAAACGTTTTGAATTTGAATTATGAAAACTATTTGAATTTGAAAAGTATTTGAAAACCATTTGAAAACCATTCGAATTCGAATTTCGTCCAAAATTTTTTTTTTTCATTATTTTGGATTGGTTTAACCACTTCAGCCCCAGAAGGATTTCCCAAATTAGGACCAGAGCACTTTTTGCAATTCAGCACTGCGTCGCTTTAACTGACAATTGCACAGCCGTGCGACGTTGTACCCAAACGAAATTGGCGTCCTTTTTTTCCCAAAGAGCGATAATTTTTCAAAAAAACAATATTCTTTCTTTTTGCTATAACACATATCCAAAAAAATATATAAAAAAACAAACGTATTCATCAGTTTTGGCCGATATATATTCTTCTACATATTTATAGTAAAAAAAAAAATCGCAATCTGTGTTTATTGATTGCTTTATGCAAAAGTTGCCGCGTTTACAAACCATGAAAATTAATTTCTGGTGTTTTTACTATTTTTTTTACTGGTAATGGCGGCGATCTGCGATTTTTATCGGGACTGTGGTATTGCGGCGGTCATGTCAGATATTTTTGACACTTTTTTGGGACCATTGACATTTATACAGCAATCAAAGATAAAAATAGCTATTGATTACTGTGCAAATGTCACTGGCAGGGAAGGGGTTAACCTGCAGGGGGCAATGAAGGGGTTAACTGTGTTCCCTCGGCGTATTCTAACTGTGAGGGGGCTGGGCTGGCAGGGGCATAAGAGATCTAACTGATCTTGGTGACAGGGATCAGTAGATCAGTGTTATGTCCCCTGTCAGAGCGGGGATCCGCTGTGTTTACATTGGCGGTTCCCCACTTTTCTCCTATTGTAAGTGATCGCAGGTTGCCAGCGAACATCAATTCAGCCCGACCCGCGGCCACACTCCTGGAGCTTGCGGCGGGCACAAGAGCGTGCCGCCGGCAGTGCATGCTCGCCCCTTAGCTGCGCATGCGTGAACCGCCATTTATAGACGCCGATTTGCGTTATGCTGCTACCTTGCAGCAGTAAATGTACGTGACGCAGTCTGGAAGTGGTTAAATTCGGTACTATAGTAATTCGGAAATTCGGATACACCCCAATTTTCAAAAAAAAAAATAGTGCGAAATTTAAATCGGAACGAAACCAACCGCACATGTCTAATTGTTTAGGCACTTGCAGCAAGGAGTAGGGTTGGTGTTGAAGCACAAGCACCTGTCCTCGGCTTCTCTTACCTTAGCAGTGATCAGCCTTAAATACATGTGAAGTATGTGATTGGATACCATGTTTTCTGGAAGAGTAGCATAGGTGAGATAAAAGGGCCAGTCCTTTATAACTAACGAGATGCACCCTACATTTAGTTATTTTTAAGCATAACTAGAAGAGCAATTTTATTTCATTTGCAAAATTGTCACATAATGTTCCCATCTTTCTAAGAAATTTGACATCATAACCAATTGAGAAAAGCAGATAAGGGGAAAATCCAAGACCCTTGATACCAAGGAAATAGGGTTTTCCAGTAACGAAAGTGTATAACTGCTCTCAGATTTTCAATAACACCTTTTATCGCATTTATCTAGAATAAATTAAAATTTCCCAGATAACCAGTGCTCACTGCAGCTATAAATTTTTTCACTGCTTCTCAACTATAAAAATAATCTATTGCCAGCTTGATAAAAAATAAGTAGGTTTCCAGTCTTTCATTAACTCAACCTGCAATACCTTCGTGGGTATAACAAGCAAATTGTTTTATTGTTACATTAAATTTTAATATTTTGCTTTCAGTGTCTTCTTTCTTGGGAAGCAAATTAAATAAATCTTTTGATATAAAGACATATCTTTTTAAGGCTCAGAAAATTGCTTAATCGTTTAAACACTGCGGCCTCCTGTTGCTAATATTTTTCATGCCTTTTAGATATATCCGCCGGCAGGTATATCTTGTTTTGCAGGCGGCCAGGTTAGTGTTGTTTCTTATCTTGCTCTTCTTTTATGTCTTCTTATAATATAATTATCAGGACGGCACATTACGCTGCAAATTTGTATTGACCAAATTTTTGTACGAAAGGAAAATTATTTATTATTAATACTCCAACTACAAAGTCATCACATATTCATTTCCTGCAAATCATTTATTATATTTTGTCCAGGATAAAACAGTAAATTTATATGGTGTGAAGTAAAGGACAGGAAAATGAATACTGCATGAAGCTTGATCAAAATGTGTTTGCTTTTCCCTTTAAATAGGTAGAATTTAATTATTTTATTTATTCAACATTTTTAAAATTGTCTTTTTTAAGTTTAGTTGTTTGGTACACGTGTGCAGATAATGGTCCTTTTTGTAAACTATCAAGGGAAAAAAAAAATGTTATAAAATGCTATATTTTTATAAAAATATAGCATATATTAACCCCCCCCCCCCTTCCTTGTTCAAAATATTTCTCCTGAAACATTCTGTTAATGCTAAAGCATAGGACAAAGACATTGTAGATAATTGTGTGATTCAGCCTTGCGGTAACAGTTTGGGGAAAGCCCACCATGACTGCTCCCCTGTGCACAAAGCCAGCTCCATAAAGACCTGGATTGATGAGTTTGGTATGGAGGAACTCAAGGGACCTGCACAGTCCTGACTTCAACCCTGCTAAACACCTTGAGATAAATATGATAGCTGATTGTGAGATAGGTCTTCTCGTCTAAAAAACTTTTTTGGTTGATTCAGAACTAATTCCCACAGACACACCCGACTTTCTACTGTTGTAGAAAGAAACGTGGATGCTGTTATTACTCCAGAAGAAGGTCAACTCACTCCATATTATTCCCCGTGGTTTTACAATGGGGTGTCCAAAAAGCTTATAAGCATATTGTATGGTGGTCAGGGTTGATTTACTAAAACTGGATAGTGCAAAATCTGGTGCACCTCTGCATAGAAACCTTTAGGCTGGATTCACACAATAGTGGTGCGAATTCCAGCCTGTTTGACTGTGAGTAGGACCGGAGCCGCCGTTCAGCAGCTGCCAGGGGACGGAGGGGGGAGGTGCCGTGAGCAGGGGGAAAGATCCCTGTTCAGTGCGGAACACATCTACATGTCAGATGCGTTCCCATTGAACATAATGGGCTGGGAATTCGCACACGTTTTCTGTGCAATGCGGAATGCGAATGCGAATGCACCGCACCTATGTGCACTTATGATGTCATCCTAAACCCCCGCCCCCTTATGGTGTCACATCCTGTCCTGTGACGTCAAAAGGGGTGGGGCTACTGGGTGACATCATCGGGTAGCCCCACCTCATGCCAGTATAGGCCATTGCACAGCACAGACCCGGCATTCGAGTGGGAGAGAGTGACGAGTCAACATGGGAAGAAGAGAAGAGGGAGAAGACAGTGGCAAAAGAGCAGAACACAGAAGACCGAGCAGAAGATAGAAGACCCCTCAAAAGAAATATGGCGCCGCAAAAGAGCAGAAGAAAGAAGATGCCAGAGAGGGAGAAGAGCCAGAGAGGGGAGAAGATGCCGGAGCTGATTTAATAAACTATTTTAAAAAGCCGTGTAATGTGTTTTTTTACACTTTTTTTTTTTAGGTGAATGGGTAGGGGGGCTCATTAACACAGGGTGGGGGGCCAGGATCTGGGGCCCCCCTTGTTAAAAGGGGCTTCCAGATTCTGATAAGCCCCCACCCACAGACCACGACAACAAATGGGCAGGGTTGTCGGGAAGAGGCCCTTGTCTTCATCAACATGGGGACAAGATGCTTTGGGTTGGGGGCGCAGGCCCCCCTGCCCCAAAGCACCCACCCCCCCATGTTGAGGTCATGCGGCCTGGTATGGCCCAGGAGGGGGGTGCTTGCTTGTCCCCACCCCCTTTCCTGGCCTGCCAGGCTGCGTGCTCGGATAAGGGTCTGGTATGGATTTTGGGGGGAACCCTGCCTCATTTTTTCAGCGTGGGGGTTCCCCTTAAAATCCATACTAGACCGAAGGGTCTGGTACCTCTTGGGGGGGAACCCTACGCAAATTTTTTTTCATTTTTTTGCAGGGGGTTCCCCTTTAAAATCCTCAGCACACAAGTTGGACCACAAGTCAGATCATCATGATCCAACTTCTGGTGCGACTTCTATTCAAATCAATGGGCTCCCATAGGGAACCATTGATCTTGAATAGAGGCAAAGAAACGCCACTGAAAGCTAGCGCTGAAAAACATGCATTGACGCCATTGCAAAAATCTGATAAAATCGTGTTTTTAATGTGTCGGTACCGACGTTACAGCTCCTTTTTTTTAAACGCCCGTGTGTATGAGGCCTAAGGGTGGAGCATAATTTTAAATTATTCTCCCATTCTAATTTGAAGTCTGTGCTGATATCTTCAAATGAAGGAAATATCTGCACTTGTAGTCCTAGTGGGTTTATGTTGTCCTTGATATAATCTCCAAACGACTTGATATGCCAATATAAGTCTTATTTCTTCTCCAGCCATTTGGTTAAGTTAGAAAAAATCAAAGTAATTTCAGTTTGTACTGATTCATTGGCACTACATTCACGTTGTAAATTACTGATGAAGTTATCCTAACCCTTTCCTTGATAGTCTGTCATGTCTGTGATATCACCTGTAAGGGCAAGTGAGTGGATTGAATGGGGGCTAATAGGTATTTGCTACCTGATAATTTGGAAAAATGTAATAATAACCCAGACACTTGACCAGGAAGAGAGATGTATGCCACATACCAATGCAACAAGGAAAAGAGGAGATACAGCCCCAAAGGGGATATTTCAGGCAGCAGCTCGATCAACAGAGTGAACAATAGCGGAAATATAAAATTCAATAATTTTTATTTAGACATATTTATAGTTCCAATCCTTAAATTGGACCACGGAAGGCCTTGCCTATAGTGGTTTCTGGAGTCCCAAAACCACTATAGGCATGGCCTTCCACTGTTATGCCTGTCTTGTATTCTGTATGAGTATTGCTTTGTTCTACATTTATGTATGACAAGTTTTCTATTTATTTTTTTATCACCGTGGTCCAATTTAAGGACTGGACCTTTTAAATATGTCTAAATAAAAATGATTGAATTTTATATTTCTACTATTGTTTACTCTGTTGATCAAACTGTCGCCCGAAAAATCCCCTTTGGGGCCTTATATCCTCTACTCTGCATAGAAACCAGTCAGCTTCCAGGTTTTCTTTGTCAAAGTTTAATTGCACAAGCTGAAGTTAGAAGCTGATTGGCTACCATGCACAGCTGCACCAGATTTTGCACTCTCCAAGTTTAGTAAGTCAACCCCACTGTGTGCATATTTACTATACAGTATATACTGTACAGTTGTATTTTGTGATCATAAAATACACTCATAATAATGTAGCTTATTATTGTAAAGGATAATAGCAAAATGGTTTGTGTCACTGGACACTGTCGTTTTTCCACTAACCTTACTGGTAGAGGTTGTAGTTCTGTTTGCAAAGGGTAATGCATAAAATGAGTCAGTAAAAAAGTTTGAGTTTACCATGGCCAAACCACTGGACTATATCTCTGTAACAATGTTTATACCGTATGTTCAAATTAAAGAAAAACTCTTATAACGGAAAATGTGAAGTATGTCATTACTGACAACATCCTGTGAAACATCCTACTGAGCGTCTATAATGCTGATCCCTTAGCTTTGGTGCTAAAGCTGACCATGGATTGCTGAACCGGGCAAATTTCTATCCATTTATAGCCATTACACTTGAGGAAAGTCGATCTAATGATCAGCTTGTCCTAAATGGGACTGTAGGAAAATTTTCATTCAGTCAGTGCATGCAGCACTGATCAGTGTATTCTGACGTGCAGAATATAATATTATTTGATCTGCCTGCTGGCTGGTCAAAAAAAAAAAAAAGATTCATCTATGGCCAGCCTTAAATTTCTATAAGCTGTCAGCAAGTTTGGTTTTTTGCAAAAATGTTATCATGCAACTATTATTATTATTATCATTATTATTATTATGCAGGATGTACAGTATCTTACAAAAGTGAGTACACCCCTCACATTTTTGTAAATATTTTATTATATCTTTTCATGAGAAAACACTGAAGAAATGACACTTTTGCTAAAATGTAAAGATGTGAGTGTACAGCTTGTATAACAGTGTACATTTGCAGTCCCCTAATAATAACTCAACATACAGCCATTAATGTCTAAACCGCTGGCAACAAAAGTGAGTACACCCCTGAAAATGTCCAAATTGGGCCCAAAGTGTCAATATTTTGTGTGGCCACAATTATTTTCCAGCACTGCCTTAACCCTCTTGGGCATGGAGTTCACCAGAGCTGCACAGGTTGTCACTGAAGAACTCTTCCACTCCTCCATGATGACATCACGGAGCTGGTGGATGTTAGAGACCTTGCGCTCCGCTACCTTCCATTTGAGGATGCCCCACAGATGCTCAATAGGGTTTAGGTCTGGAGACATGCTCGGCCAGTCCATCGCCTTAACCCTCAGCTTCTTTAGCAATTCAGTGGTCATCTTGGTGGTGTGTTTGGAGTCATTATCATATTGGAATACTGCCCTGCAGCCCAGTCTCCAAAGAGAGGGGATCATGCTCTGCTTCAGGATGTCACACTACATATTGGCATTCATGGTTCCCTCAATGAACTGTAACTCCCCAGTGCCGGCAGCACTCATGCAGCCCCAGACCATGACACTCCCACCACCATGCTTGACTGTACGCAAGACACACTTGTCTTTGTATTCCTCACCTGGTTCGCCTCCACACACGCTTGACATCATCGGAACCAAATAAGTTTATCTTGGTCTCATCAGAGAACAGGACACAGTTCCAGTAATCCATGTCCTTAGTCTGCTTGTCTTCGGGCTTTCTTTTCCATCCTCTTTAGAAGAGGCTTCCTTCTGGGACGACGATCATGCAGACCAATTGTATGCAGTGTGTGGCGTATGGTTTAAGCACTGACTGGCTAACCCCTCACCCCTTCAACCTCTGCAGTAATGCTGGCAGCACTCATACGTCTAAATCCCAAAGACAACCTCTGGATATGACTCTGAGAAAGTGCACTCAACTTCTTTGGTCGACATTGTTGAGGCCTGTTCTGAGTGGAGCCCGTCCTGTTAAACTGCTGTATGGTCTTGGCCACTGTGCTGCAGCTTTGTTTCAGGGTCTTAGCAATCTTCTTATAGCCTATGCCGCCTCTATGCAGAAAAACAATTATTTTTTCAGATCCTCAGAGAGTTCTTTGCTATGAGGTGCCACATTGAACTTCCAGTGACCAGTATGAGAGAGTGAGAGCAATAACACCAAATTTTACACACCTGCTCCCCATTCACACCTGATACCTTGTAACACTAATGAGTCACATGACACCGGGGAGGAAATTGGGCCCAATTTGGAAATTTTCACTTAGGGGTGTACTCACTTTTGTTGCCAGCAGTTTAGACATTAATGGCTGTGTGTGGAGTTATTTTGAGGGGACAGCGAATTTACACTGTTATACAAACTGTACACTCACTACTTTACATTGTAGCAAAATGTCATTTCTTCAGTGTTGTAACGTGAAAAGATATTAAAATATTTACAAAAATGTGAGGGGTGTACTCACTTTTGTGAGATACTGTATATAGTGCCTGCAGTTTGCGCAGAGCTTTACAACATGAGGGCAAACAGTACAGTTACAATGCAATTCAACACAGGAGGAATACGAGGGCCCTGCTCATTAGAGCTTACAATCTCAATAAACAATTATCAATTATCTTCCTCTGATCTGGCTACAGGAGGGTGAAAGTCGGTTGCTGATCTTTTGTTTCACTAGGCTTTTCCTGCTGATTTATTAAAGCAGCCTATACTTCTTTAACTTCTTAATTGCTCTATATTCAAAAAACGACTATACCTGACTCTGGAGGTTTAATATTACAGAACATTTTTTTTCTGCAGATATTTGTCACAGGCAGTCATTAAATTCATGAAGAGGGACAGCCCAGACAATGCAACATGCATTAAATTGAATCCTTTTAAAATACAGGAGCCTCTCTCTGGTTTTAATGGTTCCCTTGTAATATAGGATGCTTTAGAATGTAATATGTCTCCTGGACTGAAAGCTGTAAAATAGGATGGAATGAAACGTTGGAGAAAATTCATAATGTTCTAATAGTCTTTATTCCTTCTCTGTGTCTCAACGTGATTCCTTTCCAAGATCGACTAATATGTACAGTAATTATAACTTTTATCTACTTAAAATATATGTAAACCCTTAAGGTTTAACTTGGTAACGTAATATCAGAAGTCATGTTCAATATTATAGGTTATGCTGCTATTATTAAAGCGGTTCTTCAGTCTGAAAAAAAAAAAGCAAGCAGATACAAATACTGTAGCTGCTGACATTTAAAAAAAGGACACTTGCCTGTCCAGGGATCCAGTGGTGTCCTCACCTGGGCTGGTTCTTCACCAGTGTTCGGGTCCATGGCACCAGCATCTTTAGTGTGGGAAGCCGACTGTGACTCCTTGCGGCTTCATAGCTGACTTCCCACTGTGCATGCTTTAGCCGTGTTGCGCTTTGAGGAAGATTCCGCAGCCTTCTTGGACCTATGAAGTGTCTCAAGAGGCTGTGGGCACAGTGTTGCCAACCTCCCGCAGCGTTTTTTACTGGCAAAACATGGAAAATTTACTGGCGGAGCACATTTTTTACTGGCAACCTGAAAAATAACTGAACAATTTGATATTTAAACACAACATGGAAACACTGACAATACCATATCAAGCAGTTTTCCCTGTTTACACTTAAAAAGTCAGCACAGCATGACAAATTATCAGACCTTGATATCTATAGACAGTTGTAAAAATCACTTTTTACAAACTGTCAGTAAATTTACTGGCTGTTGGCAACACTGTGTGGGCAGAGAGGAAGAGGGGTGGGTACCTGTCAAAACTAGGTAACTTCTCCCCATAAAAACATATTATGTGCCAAAAGTGGGAAGGGGGGAGCAGAAGTTTGGGGATATCTCCATTAAAGATCCTTGTTTAGGCACCTGTTTTAGGAGGACAACAGTTTGTTCCTATCTCTCAATTGTACTCCTGCATGGTCACCATGTCACAGGGGCTTCTGAAGTAGACCAGACTACAAGCGGCCATTTAATCACACATTATGCAGACATTGTCCTTTGTTATTACCATCAAAGAACCCACCGTGAGAAAATCAATGCAGCCATTGCTGCAGTGCAGGTAGCCAGGACATGGCTGTAAAGGTGATGCAGGATATCAGCAACACTGAAATGCAACAAAAGGTGAAAAGGGGCGAACAAGTATGTTGGTAAAAAAGAAATATCAATTGTTTAGTAAAAACATTGGTACAGGAAACCTAATTCAGTTAAGATTTATATCTATTTCGACCGGTTCCACACCGTGCGCAGTATATTTACTGCGGCAGTGTGGACGGCCACCGCGAATCGCCGTAAAAAGGCTGCGATCTGCGGGTGGCCGCTAGGGGGCACGTGCCCGCCGCACTCCAGAGGAGTGTACCCGTGGCTTGGGCGGACCCGATATCCGCCAGCAAGCCGCGATGAGCGGCCACAGCCAAAGAGCGGGGAACCGCCAATGTAAACACGGCGGTTCCCTGCCCTGTCAGTGTGGGCATAGGAGATCTGCTGATCCCTGTCACTGGGATCAGTTAGATCTCCTATGCCCATGTTAGGCCACCCCCCCCCCCCCACAGTAAGAACACACCTAGGGAACACAGTTAACCCCTAGCTCTCCCCCCCAGGTTAACCCCTTTCCCTCCAATGACATTTATACAGTAACCAGTGGACATTTCAATTTCCGATTGCTGTATAAATGTGATTGGTCCCAAAAAAGTGTAAAAAATATCCGACATGTCTTCCCCAATATTGCAGTACCGCTAAAAATCGCAGATCGCCACCATTACTAGTAAAAAAAAAAAAAAAAAACCCCTGAAATGAATTCTCACCATCCGTAAACGCGGCAACTTTTGCGCAAGCCAATCAATAAACGCCGATTGAGATTTTTTTAATCACAATTATGAGGAAGAATATAAATCGTCCAAAACCGATGAAAAAAAATGTTTTTTTAAAGCCTCACCATGCCTCCAAATAGTTTTTTTCTTTAGATACACTCATATTCATAGCTATATATACTGTATATCCCAGGTTGGGAGGGGAAAGACTTCATTCACATGGGTGCATAGACCTGTACTTCTGTACGGAGGTTTCTGTTTTTGCATCCAGGGAATAATAGGTGTTCCATGCAGCCACGTGGTAAGTGGCGAAGAGGCCCTTTTCCTCGTCAACATGTTGAGGGCATGTGGCCTGGTATGGTTTGAGGGAAGGGGGCTTACTGCCTCTCGTTCCTTTCTCGGCCAGCCACGCTGCATGTTTGGATAAGGATCAGGCATGGATATTGGGGGGAGCTCTTGGATGTACTGTAGTGGTTGCATTTGTTTTCTTTTTTTTCGGGTTATGCACATTTTCTGCAAGTATAGAATTTCTTTCACTGATACTGCTAAAAAAATGTGTGCCCTTTTACCTTCTTCTGCACTGGATAGTAAGAACATACCCAAATCCACAGCACTGCTCCACAGGCCATTTGGGTGGTGGCTCTTGTAGCCCATCTCCACTCCACTATAAAAATATAAACATATAAGAAGATGAAGAGTCACATTTTGAAGTTATCCCATTCTTGATACTTTAGTCTGTTGATGATAAAATGACTGCATACATATAGAGGTTGATTTTGCTAAGACTGGAGAGTGCAAAATCTGGTGCGGCTGTGCATGGCAGCCAATAAGCTTCTAACCTCAGTTTATTCAATTAAGCTTTGACAAAAAACCTGGAAGCTGATTTCTATGCAAAACTGCACCAGATTTTGCACTCCCCAGTTTTAGTAAATCAACCCCATAGTCTCCACCTGAAAAAAACCACGCTCCCTAAACATGTTTTACCCCGATGGGCTCATGACTGAGGGACTTGCAGAATACCAAGGCTTAAATACCCCTTATCTTGTAAACACAAATAAAAACACATGTCCCCATCCTAAAATAACCAGACAACAGAATCTCCATTTTGGATTCATAAATCGGCCTAGCATCCCTTTATTTAACTTAATGAACAGAATGACATACAATATTAGAGAATGATGCAATCAATAAAATACATTCAATGCACTAACAGAACAGTAATTGATCCTAACCAAGGCTAGGGTCTTTGAAGACACTGACAATCCCAACAAAACCTGGCAGTATCTGCCACCCAGTGAGAAGGCCTTGTGGACAATGTGCCACCTAAGTACTCCCAGATACAACCCAATAAAGACTAACAAAATAAGCTTATTTTTGGAAAGGTGCAAAAAAGAAAGGAAAAGAGTATTGGGGCTTTAAATGAGCCATGTCATAGCAATTATTAGTACATGGACTGTGTCATGCATCTGATTTTATTCCATAATTGTAGTCACATTGACAATTACATATAAATCAAAATACATATGTGTCATTCATTGGTAATGTAAAATAATAAAATCATACAAAATTCATATATATATATATATATATATATATATATATATATATATATATATACACATCGAGTAATGCCAGCACATAATGTAAACAATGATCAATGGACATGGTATTATGAAGAGATACCGAGAAAATACATACAAATACAGATGCATAAAACAACTGAGTCAATAAAATTTGTGACGTTTTTGGATGGGGGGGCGCCAGGCCCCGCCCTTCCTTTTGACCCCTCCTACTTCTAATAAGCCACACCCCTTATATAATCCACCCACTCCGTCCCCTGTATTCCACATATTCTGTCAGGAGTATACAGCTCAGCATCACAGGACACAGTATACAGCTCAGCATCACAGGACACAGTATACAGCTCAGCGTCACAGGACACAGTATACAGCTCAGCCTCACAGGACACAGTATACAGCCCCAGCATCACAGGACACAGTATACAGCTCAGCATCACAGGACACAGCATACAGCCCCAGCATCACAGGATACAGTATACAGCTCAGCATCACAGGACACAGTATACAGCCCCAGCATCACAGGATACAGTATACTGCTCAGCATCACAGGGCACAGTATACAGCTCAGCATCACAGGGCACAGTATACAGCTCAGCATCACAGGACACAGTATACAGGTCAGCATCACAGAACACAGTATACAGCTCAGCATCACAGGCCACAGTATACAGCTCAGCATCACAGGACACAGTATACAGCTCAGCATCACAGGACACAGTATACAGCTCAGCCTCACAGGACACAGTATACAGCCCCAGCATCACAGGACACAGTATACAGCTCAGCATCACAGGACACAGCATACAGCCCCAGCATCACAGGATACAGTATACAGCTCAGCATCACAGGACACAGTATACAGCCCCAGCATCACAGGATACAGTATACTGCTCAGCATCACAGGGCACAGTATACAGCTCAGCATCACAGGGCACAGTATACAGCTCTGCATCACAGGGCACAGTATACAATGAAACAGGTGGGGCAGTTATGCAGCCAGTGACACAGGTGTGGCCAGTTATGCAGCCAGTGACACAGGTGGGGCAGTTTGCAGCCAGTGACACAGGTGGGGGCAGTTTGCAGACATATGACACGGGACACTACGACTCGACATATGACACGGGACACTACGACTCGTCATATGACATAGGACACTACGACTCGACATATGACACAGGA
>BLSH010404920.1:2484870-2505495 GCA_018402905.1 Glandirana rugosa
CCAATGACACAGGTGGGGGCAGTTTGCAGCCAGTGACACAGGTGGGACAGTTTGCAGCCAGTGACACAGGTGGGGGCAAGTTTGCAGCCAGTGACACAGGTGGGGGCAGTTATGTAGCCAGTGACACAGGAGGGGCAGTTTGCAGCCAGTGACACAGGTGGGGTACATTGCAGAGTCGTCCCCCCCCCCCGCACTTACCCCATCCAGCAGGCAGGAGTGTTGCAGAGATTCGGCATGCAAGAGCGCGCTGGGTCTGCAGAGTTCGGCACACGGAGAGCGGCTGCCCCCCCTCGTTGGTCCCCGGGCGGTCTTGGTCTCTGTGGGAGCGGAAGTCACCTCCGCTGCCACAGTGACCCGCCCCGGCCCCTCATCCAATCACCCTGAGCGGAGGCTCAGAGCAGCCAATCAAGCTATGAGTGTGCGCCTGCTCAGCGCACACTCATAGCTTTTAATGGCCAACCAATAGGTTCACTACTTGGCTGTCATGTGACAGCCAAGGAGCTGAAAAAAAAAAAAGAGAAAGTCAATGTGCCGGCGCCACCTGCAGGTGGGCGGGGTTGACTTTTTTTTTTTCCTCTTTTGCCGGCGGGGAGGCGGCGCCCCAGCGCCCCTCCCACACCAGCCGCCGCTGCTCAGTTGTTTTATGCATCTGTATTTGTATGTATTTTCTTGGTATCTCTTCATAATACCATGTCCATTGATCATTGTTCACATCATGTGCTGGTATTACTCGATGTGTATATATATATATATGAATTTTGTATGATTTTATTATATTACATTACCAATGAATGACACATATGTATTTTGATTCATATGTAATTGTCAATGTGACTACAATTATGGAATAAAATCAGATGCATGACACAGTCCATGTACTAATAATTGCTATGACATGGCTCATTTAAAGCCCCAATACTCTTTTCCTTTCGTTTTTGCACCAATATTTAGGGCTGGAGGCATGCCATTGCTGGGTTATGTCAGGTCACCAAACCCCTTATTTTTGGGAAGGGACACTCATAACTAAGATGGACCCAAACCATAATCCTCCAGAATGCTAATACAAAAAAGAGTCAGAGACCCATGCCAGCTGCAATGACCCAGGAACAAAAAAGGCCAATACACAGAAGCGGGTATCCAAAATAAAACAAAATCAATTACAAAATACAAGGAGAGTACCAAAAAAATCAAAACAAAAGAAGGAAGCGCAAAGAGACAAACTAATGCCCAAAACCAATAAGCCTTGAAAAGGGAGGGTGGGTGAAACTTCTCCAAAGCTTTGACTGAAGCCCGACAAGATTCTGCCTCCTTTCCTCATACTAGGGACCACCCCTTGATTCCTCCGATTGAGGTAAGCAAAATTCCATATTGAAGAACAAACACCCATCCTCTGTACAACTCTGCCCCTTCTGCATACCCCAGTCATGGTTGGCCTCCTCTTAGCTTCACTCAGTTACAGGCCATATACTTTCTGCACTGAATTGAAATTTTAAACAATACTATCTTCATCGGCCGAATTTTGCATCTATCAGACATTCGGATGCATCCGAACGTCCGAAGAAAAACATAACGAATTTCAACTAATAGAAAGAAATTATAACGAAAATAACGAATGAATTCGGCATGATTTGTTAATTCATTAAAGGTCTAATGAAACAGCAGGTTGACTCTTAATGGCATAACGAATGGTTTGAATTCAATCGTATCAATTTGTTTTTATTCTATTAGTGAGCAAGTGGAAAGCAATTGATCCATCCCAGTTTCAGTTTTCTAGTCCAATCAGTTGATTCCTTTCGTGTTGGGGGGTGGATTACTGGCACAAATGGAGTAAGTCAAACTATTTTCTGAATTAAAAATCGTTATCACCAATATATATACATACATAAATAACAAATTGTCAGTAAATGAAACAATAAAACAAATTGATTCATTATAATGAACATTTATACAGAAATAACAAATTATTTGATAACAAATTAATGTAACATAACCGATATGACAGAACAAAATGATGAATTTTTTGAATGAAAACAAAACAAAATTTCCTGTGCACAAGTCTACTATCTGCTTTCTTAGCTATCTTCTCTGAATTATACAACCCCACCTCCTTAGGTAAGGGAGCTGAGAGAGGAAGGTGTTTGCAGTCCAAATCAGAAGATTAGCCTAGGGTGATAATTTTGCTCCTCCATAGATAGAGTGAAGGAATGTTGTCACTTTAGGACAAGAACTGACTTACTGGCAGGATCACTAAGCATAAGTAAAGAGGGAAAAAGCCTAAAAAGGGGAAACTAATCCAGCCAACACATATAAGTATCGGTGCACTGCAAAATATTATATTTTTGTTTTAGGGTTTATATATGCTTTAATTCTTGACTCTAACTGTACAGTGCCACCCATGTATTTAAATAAAGCCTTATGTTCTAAACTAATGTTCTAATAGAGTTTATCACGGAGCTAGCTCCGTCTCCAATCTCCATGATATTAACCTCGTCACGGTAGGCTCCAACTTGCAGGCCCAATCTCCTTTTGCAAGGCCAGTCTTTAAAACCCATTTGTATTCACAGCCTCTCCTGAAATTGATTGCCAATGCATTGGTAAGGCTTTGTAAATTGAACAGAGAATGAATTGGCACGAAAAGTTAATATCAGGGGTACTCTGTAGTAAATCATTAGCAAACTAGTTGAAATGTCAGGTTCACATGCCATTCATATTAAGGCGACTCATGAATATTAACATTTTTTTGTGTTTGAAATATATGGTATTACGGATTAGAACATTTTTCTACAAACTGAGTTGGGGCATAATTGATATATATCATCATCTTATGAATTATTAATAGATAAGTATCTTAATGATGTCGCTATAGCATATCTCTTTCGACTTGCTTAAGAATCTAATTTAGTGCAGACCTGCCGGAATCTTCAGGAAGGGAACCAGCTTTTATGCCGGGCTTTAAGGACCTTATTTTTTTTTCCTGAACGACATGAGAAGAAAAAACACTTTATTCATTATATTTTGCTTGCGGGCTGCAGAACATAAACACGGTAATCTGATTCAATTATGGGAAGAATACGAATATTAGAGGATATTGCTTGAATGTACTATTTAAATATCTGCAGCTCAAGCTATCGCAGAATGGTACTTGTTGGTGAAAAGTGCATGTCGTAACCTCAAGTAAATAATAAAAATAATGTATTTAGCTGACTGTGCTTAAAAAACGAAAATCTGGTAGCTCACTGGAGAAGAGGGATGAACATAGTGATTGGCAATCCACTGTGGATCAAGGCAGATCTGATATTTTCTGATTTTCCAATGTGCCAAAATGAACACGTGCCCATTTGTCAATTATTGTAAAAAATGATTCAGTTTATAAGTCACTTAACCACTTAAGGCCCAGAAGGATTTCCCACTGTAGGACCAGAGCACTTTTTGCGATTCGACACTGCGCCGATTTAACTGACAATTGCGCGGTCGTGCGGCTTTGTACCCAAATGAAATTGCCGCTATTTTTTTCCCATAAATAGAGCTTTCTTTTGATGGTACAGTATTGATCACCACTGCGTGATTTCTGATCACCGCTATAAAAGAAAAAAGAGACAATTTTGAAAAAAAAAAACTTTTTTCTAAAATATATATACGAAAAAAAAAATGTATTCATCAGTTTTGGCCGATATATATTCTTCCTCACATTTGTGGTAAAAAAAAAAATCACAATCGGCATTTATTGATTTCTGCAAAAACCATGAGAATTGATTTATGGAGTTTTTACTATTTTTTTTTTTTTTTACTAGTAATGGCAGCGATCTGCAATTTTTATCAGGAATGTGATATTGCAGCGGACATGTTGGACATTTTTGACACTTTTTTGGGACCAATGGCCTTTATACAGCAATCAGAAATTTAAATATCCACTGATTACTGTATAAATGTCATTGGCAGGGAAGGGGTTAACCTGCAGGGGGCGATCTAGAGGTTAACTGTGTTCCCTAGGCGTGTTCTAACTGTGAGGGGGCTGGGCTGCCAGGGGCATAAGAGATCTAACTGATCCCAGTGACAGGGATCAGTAGATCTCTTACATGCCGCCTGACAGAGCGGGGAACCGCCATGTTTACATCGACGGTTCCTCGCTTTTCTTCTGTGCCAGACAATCGCCGCTCGCCGGCGCACATCCAGTCTGCCCGACCCACGGGCATACTGCTGGAGAGTGCGGCGGGCACGAGAGCACGCCACTACCGGTGTGCTCCCGCCCGCTAGCTGCACATGCACGAGCCGCCGTTTATAGACGGCGATTCACAATATCGTGCCACTTTGCAGCAGTAAATGTACGCGTAGCGGTCCAGAAACAGTTAAACATTTTCCTTAACCACTTCATCCCCGGAAGGATTTCCCATGTTAGGATCAGACAACTTTTTGCGATTCGGCGCTGCGGTCGTGCAACGTTGCGCGGTCGTGCAACGTTGTACCCAAACAAAATTGGCGTCCTTTTTTTCCCACAAATAGAGCTTTCTTTTGGTGGTATTTGATCACCTCTGCGTCATTTCTGCTCACTGCTATAAACAAAAAAAGAGCGACAATTTTGCAAAAAAAAACATTATTTTTTACTTTTTATCTAAAATAGATATCCAAAAAAAATGTATTCATCAGATTTGGCCGATTTATATTCTTCCTCATATTTTTGGTAAAAAAAATCATCATCGGCGTTTACTGATTGGTTTACGCAAAAGTGGCCGCGTTTACAAACCATGAGAATTGATTTATGGTGTTTTAGCTATTTTTTTTCTTTACTAGTAATGACAGCGATGAGCGCTTTTTATCGGGACTGCGATATTGCAGCGGACATGTCGGACATTTTTGCCACTTTTTTGGGACCATTGACAGTTATACAGCGATCAGAAATGTAAATATCCACTGATTACTGTATAAATGTCACCGGCAGGAAAGGGGTTTACCTGCAGGAGGCGCTCTAGGGGTTAACTGTGTTCCAGGGGCATAAGGGATCTAACTGATCCCAGCAACAGGGATCAGTAGATCTCTTACATGCCGCCTGACAGAGCGGGGAACCGCCGTGTTTACATCGTGTGCCAGGCAATTGTGGTTTACTGGCGGACATCAAGTATGCCAGCCATAATATTGGAGAGTGTGGCGGGCACGAGAGCCCGCCGGTGGCGGCACACTCCCGCCCACTAGCTGCGCATGCATAAACCGCGTTTATAGACAGCAATTCGCGCTACAGCGCCACTCTGCAGCAGTAAATGTAAGAGAGGCGGTCCGGAACTGGTTAAACATTTTTCTTAAAAAAAATACGACATACTGGTGTTGATTTACTAAAGGCAAATAGAATGTGCACTTTGCAAAGTGCAGTTGTTCCAGAGCTTAGTAAATAAAGTAAAGCTTCACTTTACAAAGAATACCCAATCATGAGCAAGGGAAAAAAAAATACTGTATTTTTGCTTGTACATAATTGGATGATGGAACCCAGGTGAGCTCATTTACTAAGCTCTGGAGCAACTGCTCATGCAGAATGCAACTGCACTTTGCAAAGTGCACAGTCTATTTGCCTTTATTAAATAAACCCCTCTGTGTAAAGTTGTTACACAAGCTCTTTTGTAGCTAGTTATTTTCAAGTACACTTTAAGTGGTTGTAAACCTCTGAAATGAAAAATGAACAAAGCATATCCTTCTATAGTGTGTACTTGCCTCAATCCAAAGCATCTAGTTTGATTTCTAGCTTTTCTCTCATCCCTGTGCTATTGGTCACTTATGATAATTCATCTTGACGCCAAGCAAGCCTGGGAGATGTCCCCAAGCACACTGCAGGTGATTGATAGCCTCAGCTGTGCATATTTCCATATGAGACTGTGTAGAAAAGGATGTGTCCTATCCTCCACACAGGTCTCAGATTACGCTCAGCTCTCCTCTTTGTTCTGTGCAATGTGTGACATCAGATTCCTGCCCCCTGCCTCCTGAAGCTAACAAATGCTGTATACATTTTGGACTTGAATGGATGTATAGGAGACAGGGCTGCAGATAAACACATACCTCCCAACTTTATGAGATGGGAATGAGGCACACTTATTAGCAAAAGTATGTAGGCATAGGACACACCCCTTGTCACTCCCCCCCCTTAAAGGAGAATTGTACAAAAAATGATTGGTTAAACCCACAAATGCTTTTTTACCACTACTATTCCTTTATATTGACTTTTGGAATTCACAAATGCAGCAATGTAGAAATTGGATGAAAGGTTTAGCACTGGGAAACACTTTTTGAAAGATAAAAAGTGCATTTTATATACAACCATACAGATCAGACCAAAATGAGGGACAAATGAGGAGGAAAGAGGGACAGAGGGACTTTCTTCCAAATCAGGGGCAGTCCCTGAAAATCAGGGACAGTTGGGCGCTATCTAAACAGGTAGAACTTATGTAGGAGGATTTGTTTCATCTCTGTGTTTCACCTGAGGCCAGTCACTGCACTGGGTATATGTGAAGGTTTACAACAACAAAGTTTATCCGAAGCCAGGAGGAAAATGTATATGTAGTTACATAGTAACATAGTCAGCGAGATTGAAAAAAGACATAAGCCCATCAAGTCAAACCTATGTGTATGCTTTTATGTCAGTATTACATTGTATATCCCTCAATGTTGTGGTCCCTTAGGTGCCCATTTAATAATTTTTTTTAATTATCTATACTCCCAGCAGAAACCACAGTTTGTGGAAGAGAATTCCACATCCTCAATGCTCTTAAAGAACCCTGTACGCAGTTTAAGGTTAAACTGCCTTTCTTCTATTTTTAGTGAATGGCCGCGTGTCTTTGTGTACTCTCTTGCACTGAATAGTTTTGTCCCTATAGTGGGGTCACCAGTACAGTATTTGTACATTGAGATCATATCCCCTCTCAAGCATGTTTTCTCCAGAGAGAATAAGTTCAGTGCTTGTAATCTTTACTCATAACTAAGGTCCTCCAGTCCCTTAATTAGCTTTGTTGCCCTTCTTTGAACCCTTTCCAGTACCAGGACATCCTTCCTGAGGACCAGTGCCCAGAACTGGACTGCATATTCCAGGTGTGGCCTCTGCCTTTTTCCCTCCCTATCACCTTCAACTACCGGAATACCCTCATCCTATGATGAGTTGATGAGGACCCCTTGTTGACGCTGTGGGACCCCTTAGATGATATCGGTCTGTGTGATGCCGTGGATTCACCCAGGAGTGTCAGATTGTAGGACACCGTGGTCTCACCGTGTCTCCCTTATGGTACCAGGTTTTGTGACGATCCCCTGCTACACCCTGATTTCCAGGCCCCCTTAATATATTCAGGCTTGCATATATTTTATTTCTGGTAAGCCTTTTCTCTAGATGGTGACGGATTGCACCATGTGTTGCTCACTGCCTGACCTCGCCTATCTCCACCATATCATCTCACCAATCACAAATTTAACTACTCGGGTGAACTGTTGATAATTTTTTGTACTTTTAACGGGCAGAGTTATTTATGGTCGTTTTGATCCCACGTTTACATTTTGCACCTATTTGCACTTTAAATGGACTACCTTTGTATTGTTATATGAACATTTCTCAATAATTTTTGTATATATTTATGTTTACTATTTTTACACAATTGCACTTTGAATGGTCTACATATGTTTAGAGGCATGGTTGCTACATGCCTATTCAACATTGGTGACCTGTTTATAAGTGTATTCACTATAGCACTTTAATATGATGTTTTTTTATGTTTAGCACCACACTTTTGCTTAGAATGATTTACTAAAGGCAAATAGGCTGTGCACTGTACAAAGTGCAGTTGCACTCTGCAAGTTGCAGTTGCTCCAGAGCTTAGTAAATGAGCAGAAGCTCTGCTGACTTCGATCATCCAATCATGTGCAAGGAAAAATACAGTTTTTTTTATTTTCCTTGCACATCCAAAGTGAAGATTTACCTAATTTACTAAGCTCTGGATCAACTGCACTTTGCAAAGCACACAGTCTATTTGCCTTTCGTAAATCAACCCCCCATATCTGGTCAGAATTCAGAAGGCTTAAAGTAAACACACAGATTCACTTTAACCACTTCAATACTATGCACTTAGAACACTTTACTACCAGACCAATTTTCAGTTTTCAGTGCTGTTGCGCTTTGAATGACAATTGCGCGGTCATGCGACGCTGTACCCAAACTGATTTTTTTGTTCCCACAAATAGAGCTTTCTTTTGGTGGTATTTGATCACCCCTGCGGTTTTTATTTTTTGCTCTACAAATAAAAAAAGACCGAAAATTTTGAAAAAAAAAAATATTCTCTATTTTTGTCACAAAACTTTGTAAATAAGTACATTTTCTCCATCACTGGTGGGCACTGATGAGGCTACACTGACAGGCACTGATGTGGCAGTACTGATTGGCACTGATGAGGAGGCACTGATGAGGTGGCACTGATGATGAGGCACTTATATGCAGCAATGATGAGCACTGTTAGGTGGCACTGATAAGCAGCACTGACGGGTACTGATAGGTGGCACTGATATACAGCACTGACAGGCACTGATATGCAGCACTGATGGACACTGCTAAGCGGCACTGATGGGCACTCATAGACAGCACTGATTGTCACTCATAGGCGGCACTGGGCACTGATAGGTGGCACTGATGGGCACTGATAGGTGGGCACTGGTAGGTGGCAATGGTGGTCACTGATATGTGGCACTGGTATGCATTGATAGGGGCACTGGTAAGCACTGATAGGGGCACTGGTGGGCATATATACTGATAGGGGCTCATTCCCTGGTGGTCTAGGGTGGCATCTGAAGGTGGCACTGAGTGCCATCCACATTGGGCACTATGTCTCTTACCTGGTGGTATAGGGGGGTCTCCCTGGTGGTCCAGATCGGCTCCCTGGTGGTCCCTGGTCAGCTCCCTGGTGGTCCTGGGTGGGCACATCCCTGGTGGTCCCTGGGCAGACTCCCTGGTGGTCTAGGGTGGCGATAAATCATCAGCACAAACCCTCCCTGTCAGGAGAGCAGCCGATCGGCTCTCCACTGCTCAGGTCTGCAGACCTGAGTACAGGAAAGCCAATAAACGGCTTTCCTGTGTTACACTGTGACCAGCCGTGATTGGTCACGGCTGATCACATGGTAAAGTGCTTCAGATGGAAGCACTTTACCGAGATCGGTATTGCGGGGGGTCAGACTGACCTCCCACACCACCGATCGCCGTGATGCGCGCCCCCCGGGCGCGCGGCGGCTTGTTATCCTGAGGACGTCATATGACGTCCAGTCAGGATAACTAAGCCACTTCCCGGCCGTCATTTTGCATACGGCGGTCGGGAAGTGGTTAAAGGGGATGTAAAGTCTCCAGGCTTTTCACCTTAATGCATTCTATGTACAGCTGCACCAGATTTTGCACTCTTTAGTTTTAGTAAATCAACCCTCATATGTCCTCTTTTTTTTAACCTCCCTGGCGGTATTCCCGAGTGTGGCTCGGGGTGGAATTTCAGTACCATTAGCAGTAACCCCGAGCCACACTCGGGATTGCATTGCTGGATCCAGGCAGCGCTACTTACCTTGTCCCCTGGATCCAGCGATGTCCGCCGCCGTGTCAGCGGGCTGTGTCCGCCGCCAGATCACTCTGTGTGCCAGGCTCCGTTCCCTGCGAGCGTCGCGTCACATGGGGACGGAGACCGGCGGGAAATTCAAAAAGTGAAACACACACAGCACATACAGTACACTGTAATCTTATAGATTACATTACTGTATGAAAACATTTCACATCCCCTTTGTCCCTAGTGGTTTGCCCAGAGCCCTGCATGCACTTTTATATTATTTATGTCATTCTTTCTGCCTGGAAACATGAGAATGTCCATGGCAACCAAAAAGTGTCCCTTTACGTCAAAAGTGTTTTTTGATCAGCTAGAAAACACCGATAGTAAATAAGAATCATTTGCAGAATTGAGTGATACTGATTTTTGGGGAAATTTATCATCAGAAACTGAAAGTGACGACAGCGACAATTCTGCAACTGAGCAAATTTCAGTGTTTTTGGTTTGATTACATTATTGAATAAATTTTATTACTATTACATTATTATTTTTGATAATTATTTTTAGTTATTTAGTATATTATCATTTATGATTTTATGTTTCAAACTTTATCATACCCGGGATGTCTACTGGACTCTTGTTTGGACAGATTTAAGTGAGTTATTGCTAAGAATTACAGGCCTACAATATAAAACGCCAAATTTTTATGCAAAATAATCGTACCGCTTTCAGCACCAAAAATCTGAAATAATCATACCGCCAGGGAGGTTAAGCAAAATCTTTAGCTGACTTATATGGGGACAGTGCGGGCAGCGATGGCAGGTAAGTGGCACATAATAGGCTAGTATGCTTCTATATTGCAGAGTTTACAGCAGGGTTTACTTCTTCTTTAAGAGAAAATAGTCTCCCAGCAGGATTTAAACTAACAAAGCAGCTCAGACTGCAATGCTCTTCTCTTTGCCAGCATTGTCCCTACAGTAGTTCCATTCTCTCCACTAGATATCCATCCTGGACCTGCCCCCTAAAGATCAAGGGCTCCTCACATCAGCGCCACTCTCTGCTTTATTAAAGTGGTATTAAACCCAAAAGCAAATATTTATTATATTACAGCTTACCAATTCTTAGATGGGGTGTTGTTTTATTTCTTTTTTTTTCATTTGGTGATCCAGTCAGTACATCTTTTGTTTTTCAAAAGCCCAAGCTCTCCAGCAGAATGTATCAGTTTACATGGATGAGACAAACCACTTAACACTGACAGGGGTGCTTACAATGATCAGCTTTTATTTATTCATAGAAAACTTATCCCAATAGGAAATTGGTAGCCAGTTGGTAGCCAACCAGCTTCTAACGTCAGCTTGTTCAATTAAACTTTGACAAAAAAAAAAAATAGAAAACTATGCAGATTATGTACCACGTTTTTCAGTCTCCAGTTTTAGTAAAGCAACCCTGAGGTTACTGTCCATATCACCAGGTGAAAGCAGAGCAAAGCCTAAAAAACGAATGCAGCCACCACATCAAATGACTGATAAGCTGCAATATATTACATTTCCTGCTTTGGGGTTTAATACTGCTTTTAGGGCCACTTATCACTGGATAATATATCAAGAAGAAAAGGACATCACAAAACTAGCCTGAAGACTTCTGGAAAAGGTAATTATTAAAAAAAAAAAAAGCATAAAATGCTGCTGGGTGGGGATGGGGGGTTGGTTAGTAGCTTCCAGGGGAGCACTGTGAGTAGGAAGCCCAAAGTTGGAATTTTTCACAATTTTTTTAGCCTCTTATTCATGTTCTGATCATTTTCACAACATTTGGATGAGAAAAAAATATGGCATTTCTATTATGTATGCTAGGAGAAATTCTCAGTATTTGTCCCCATATCTCATTCAGTTATGATTTATTGAACTATTTAAAACACATTGGAATAGTTACATATATCATATCCGGTGGTCATATCATGTTGGAAGGGATAGTGTCCATGCATAGAAGACCATTGGTGATAAGTATAAATGTATCTGCCTGGTCTCTCAGTGCTCTTGGGACTCGTATTCAAATGTCACAAATTGTTATTAATCTGTGTCACCAATGCGCATAATGATATCACATGGGCAGGTTTATCTATGCTGGTTCACATGAATGTGTAGAGAACAAAAACCCAGCTGTGGGAGAGAATAATTTGATTAAAAGGAATTTGTCTAAGACTGTGCCTTAAAATTGGCTTTTATTTACTGTAACATGCACAAAAGCCCAACACAAGCCAAGACTTTTTTATGTTTTGGTGTGTAGAACCCCCATCAGGTTACATGGTTACTTCATTAGTCAATTTAAAAAAGATACCTATCCAGAGTATACCCAAAAGACAAATTAAAAACCTAAATACAAAACCAATGATCTTGTGGGCTGATAAGTGCAATAAAAATAGTAATTGTGAATCAACCACACTTATGGAAACACCAGGTAAAGGAACAAAATCCTTACCTAATATTTTGTTGGACCACCTTTGGCATCCAAAACTGCCTGAATTCTCCTGGGAATTGACAAATCTAAGTCTTGGATGTTAAATAATGGAATCAGATACCACTCTTCATGCAAAATTGTTCCAGTTCTTACAGAGATACCGGAGGTCGGAAAATGATCCCGAACCTTGTTCTCTAAAATTGACCATAGTGGCTGGCGACTGCGGCACCCAGGGAAGGTGTGAGACTTCATCTGTATGCTCATAAAACAACAATTTGACAACCCCAGCTGTTTAAACTGGAGCTTTATGATCTTGGTAAATGGCGCTGTCTTCGGGAAACAATGTTTGCACCATGGACTGGCAGTGACTCTTCCCTTCAAGGTGATGATGGGGCCAAACTATGAAGATATGGCTGCCCAAACTATGATTGTGCCACCACCATGCTTTACCGTTGGCACAAGACAGTCCTGGTCATAAGCTTGGGACAGTGTTTGCCACATGTTAACACGTCCGGTGGTTGGGAACAGTGTGAAGCTCCATCCATCGGACCATATTACAGTCTTCCATTGATCGATAGTCCACGTTTTATGGGTGTTGGACCATTCTCTCCTCTTCTGAGCATTAATATCAGTCACTACTGGTTTGGCAATTGCAGCTCACCCATCAATGTTTTGCTTCTGGGGTTCCCTGCACACAGTTTTTGTGGACACGGGCTTTGGAAAACTGAAATTGAGCTCTGCAGTCACCTTTTTCAGCAGTTGTTTTCTTACTCCGGGTCACAATCCTGCGCAATGTCTTTTTGTCTCTGTCGGTCAGTTGATCATGTCGACCGCACTTATGCTTATCAGACGACGTTTTCCCAGAAACTGTATATGCCGTCATAACCTTTAATACTGTACCTTGCGACATTGCAAATAGATTTGTCCCCTTTGAATCCAGTAAGTTCTGACATGACTCCGTATTATTAGCAGCACACACAGTGAATGACGAAAGTGAGGTTCCCACCTGTTAGCTAAGAGTCTCATCACACAGCGGAAGAAAAGAATGTTACATCACTTCTGCTTTCAACATGGAACATGTCATCACTTCCACGCCTGCAAATCATGTAGTATTTCCATATTTTTGTCCAACCCCTCTATATGCTTTGTACAAAATGACGTTAACAATATGTGCATCACTTCACATTAAATCATTTCTCACAATACAATCATGTGATCCTCAAATACACAATTCATAAGCAAAAATTCTGCACAAAAAATATCAGCTAAACAAAAATAACAATAACACATAATCCCCAGTGTTATATCAGTACACAATCCAAAAACAAAATATTCTTTGTTCTGTCAGTGTCACATTTTTTTTCAAGTACCATCATTCCATGCCAATATTGTTATCGGGGACATGAATGCCCTCCACCACATGTACCCCCACCTGGAATATATGACCGTGCAGTTAAGTATGGTCACAATGCGCTTGCGTCCCCATCTGTGGATTAATTAAAATGTTCCTAGATACAGCAGGTAAAATAAATATTGAACACGTAACAATTTTTCTAGGTAAATATATTTCTAAAGGTGCTATTGACATCACACATCGGTAACAACCCATGCAATCCATACAAACAAAAAAAAAAAAACAAAGCAAAGAAGTTCAGAAATTATGTTATATGTAATAAAATGGAATGACACAAGACAAAAGTATTGAACACATGAAGAAAGGGAGGTGCAAAAAGGCATGGAAAGCCAAGACACCAGCTGAAATCTATCAGTAATTAGAAAGCAATCTTGCCCCTTGTCAGTGCAAATTAATATCAGCTGGTTCAGTCTCAACTGATGACCTATAAAAATTGTGGGTGATCCAGAGGAGGTAGGGGGAGCGATCTGCTGCTCGAATGCTGGACACACGTCCACTTCTCTCATGCTTGTGCATGAGACTCCTAATTCGTTTGTCAGTCACAGAAGAGAAGGTGTGGCGACACAATTTTTTTTTTAGGTGTCAAGTTTTTTCACTGTAGGAAAGCGGAGAGGATTTCAGATGACTTGCTGCTCCTTTTCCTTGCCAGTCTGGGGACAGATGACTGCTGCTTTGCTGTGTGAGGTAGACTGGTCAATTTCATTTTCATTTTTTGGATTTACAACCATTTTAACCGCTTCATTCCTGCACTAAAGCTGAAAGACGGCTACAGTGCAGGCCTACTTTGCCAGAATGGCGTGCATGGACGTTCTTCCGTAATTGCACTGCCCGTGCGCCCCCTGCGGGGGCACGCTATGTGATCACAGAGTCCTTTGGACCCAGCTGATCACAGATCATAGTGGCCCTTTACCACGTGATCAGCTGTCAGCCAATGACAGCAATCACAGGATTTAAACACAACCCAGATATCGGCTTTTCTTTGCTCACGCTAACAGCATGTGGAAGGAAGAAGAAAAGCTGATGACCGGCTTCTTTCAAAGGGACATTGGTCCCAGCAGTACCCACCAGTGCTGCTAATCAGTGCCCACCAGTGCTGCTTATCAGTGCCCACCAGTGCTGCCAATTAATGTCCACCAGTGCTGGTAATCAGTGCCACCTATCAGTGCCCATCAGTGCTACTTATCAGTGCCCATCAGTGCCACCTATCAGTGTTGTCTATCAGTGCCACCTCTCAGTGCACTTCAGTGCTGCCTATCAGAGCCCATTGTGCCATCTATCAGTGCAGCCTCATCAGTAACTCGTCATCAGTGCCCACCAGTGCCACCTCATCAGTGCCCATCAGAGCTGCCTCATCAGTACCTATCAGTGCCCATTAGTGCAGCCTATCAGTGCCAATCAGTGCAGCCTCAACAGCGCACATCAGTACAGGAGAAAAATTACTTTTTTTTTAAACTTTTCGGGGTTTTTTTTGTTTGTTTAGCAAAAAATAAAAACCCAGTGGTGATAAAATACCACTAAAAGAAAGCTCTATTTGTGTGTAAAAAATGACAACTTTTTTTTTATGGGTACAGTTTTGCATGACCGCGCAATTGTCATTCAAAGTGCGACAGCGCTGAAAGCTGAAAATTGGCCTGGGCAGGAAAGGAGGTAAAAGTGCACAGTAGGCAAGTGGTTAAAGGAACACACCGAGATTACTAGAGGTATCAGTGAATATATCTGGGAACATTTTAATCACTTTCTGCAATCACAGCACAGGCAGTGTGCCAAGAATCTCCAAGGTACAGTAACTGTGCAAGTAATGTCATCGGGCAGAGCCAACACCTCAAACTTCTAAACTCTGCAGCTTTTGTTTACGAGAGACCTACAGGTAAGTCTTATTATATTCTTTAATATAGGGCAAAGTTAAAAAAAAGTTTAATTTAATACTGCTTTAAGCTGGCCATTGGGAGAATGTGAAACTGGGTGCATTTGGGAGAAAGATGCCCTATGACAAAAACAAGGACCCTTATGGCAGGATCAATAGACGCTGTTTTAACGAAGCTCCAGATGTAAAAAGTGTTGAAAATTACTTTTGAAACTACAGCAACATGCAAACGCTTATATGAAATTTTAGTGATTGGGTTTACTTTCTAAACATGAATGCAAATATGCATAAAATTGACAAATCTTTTACCCTTTTCAGTGATATTTTTCTATCCGAGAAACAACAAAAATTGTTATTATATAGAATGGACGGTTAAATGTGCTTTAGATTAGGACTCAAAAGAGATTAATGGACATAATTAAACTAATAGACACGTGAACTTGTATGATTTATTTTTACAAGTGTGCCATTAATCACAAATTAAAACCCCTAATAAACCTGATTTTGACATTTTTCTTTGTGGAGTACTATATGGTGTATTACAAATCGGGCACTTACGTCTGCATAAATATATGTTATTGACTCGGCTCCAATTCAGACCTGTGTTTGTTGCCAGTTTATAGTTATTTTTTTACTTATTATATTTTAAACTGTTAAAATGTAACAATTTGCTGTAGAATCTATGGGGTGGATTTATAAATCTTGGCTGAATCAAGGAAAAATTACCTGCCTGCTTCCTCCCTGTACATTCACTGATGAAATCACCAATATTTATAAGCTAGCAAATCTGATCTTGTTTTTGCCATTTAGAAGGGGATGTTTAAGAGAACCAGTCAGGACTGGTCTAAGATTGGGATCTGAATTTTCAGACCTGAAATGTTATAAATATGCAATCTTATTTATGAGATGTATATATACCCCCTTAGGACATATATGCCCCTTTGGCCCTGGTGGTCAAAGATGAGGGCAACCTAAGTCTGTAGTTGCACACACAGTTGCATTGCTCTGCTCAAGACTGGCCTCTCTGGTACATGGACAATCTGGGTGCCAGCCATAGTAGTTCATTTCTACTCTCCATTGAAAATATGAAAGAATGTCAGCCACACTCCACTTAGCTCTTCCTGCAATATTTTTTAAAGTCAAGGAATTTACTGCATACAACAATATCTCCATATAAAAACCAACCTTTCTTGATACGTTTCACCACTCCTGGCTTGCACACAAGGATGAGGAGTGTGTGAAATGCATTAAGAAAGGTTGGTTTTTGGGTGAAGATATTGCTGTATGCAATCAATTAATGGATTATTCAAAAATACTGCAAGAAAAGCAAAGTGTGGCTGACATTCTTTCATATTCTAAGGCTGTACTTACTACTCTACCAAATGCCTGACCACATGCTAATAATACACCATCTCCTGAGCATGCAGTACAGAACAGTAAATCATAACACAGTCCTGTATTGAAAGCAACCCTGTTGGCACACGAAAAGTCCCATTAAAAGCAGTACCTGATTCCTGTAACAATTATCCCGCATACCTGTTGACCTGTTCTGAAGGTTAGTTGGGACCGATAAACACCTGGAGTCGGGGGGAATATGTCACCACCCAAGAAAGTCACGGAGGCGGCCGCTATACTTGCTAAATACCGCATGCAGGACAAAGACTCACAGGCCAAAGATGGCGCCGGCGCCTCCCCTGATCCGGAACAGGCCGTGTCTGAGGCCAGAATGCTGGAGGTCATAGCACTGTGCCAAAGCACACTTACCACTAAAATAGTGGAGGTTAAAATAGACATCTCCTTGATCCGTCAAGACCTATCTGCCCTACGAGACCGGGTAACAGAAACCGAAGCACGGATCAGTAGTACAGAAGACATACTGCATCCCCTGCAGAACACAACCGAGCAAGTCCAGCGCCAACTACAACAGATCAGCGCTAAACAGGATGACACGGAGAACCGTCTCCCCAGGCGTAACCTGCGATTCATCGGTTTGCCTGAAAAAGCAGAGGGTGCTGACCCTGTCGGCTTTCTGGAAAATTTGCAAACTACTACTTATAGCAGGGAGGCATTCTTGGTGATGTTTGCAGTGGAAAGGGCCCACCGTATACCAGCCCGACCCCCTCCTTCAGGGGCTCCCCTCCACACATCCATCGCAAAGCTTCTTTAATTTAAAGATCGCAACAAAATCCTGCGACTGACCAGAGAAAAGGGCAACATTCCGTTCTCCAATGTACACGTGGCAGATTTTCCAGACTTCTCTAATGAAGTCCAAAAACAATGAGCTTGGTTTCAAGAGGTCAAGAGACGCCTTTGGATCCTGTACCTGAAGTATGCCATGTTATACCCTGCCCACCTCCGGGTAGAAGAAGACAGCCGTGCACTTTTTCGAAGACCCTGACATGGCTATTGACTGGCTTGATCAACGGGCAGGCCCAGCCTGAATCTTCCATAGTGCTGAATGCCTGTACACTAAGAGCTGCAACCCTCAGGTACTATAATTACTCTACTTCCTTTATTTACTATTACTCATATCTATAAACCTTGGCACGGATGCTAAACGCTTTGTCCTTCACTATCTAATGGAGCAACCCTGTGTCTGCTGATACCCTTGATGTCTCATTACACCTTGCGAAAGAGACAGCTTTTTCCAATGCTGCCAGAATGGTATGCGCCATGTTGGATACGTGAGCCATCACTGACTATACCAGTCCGGCTGATTTCATGCCTCGTTTGTTCTCCAGAGGAAATGTCGCTCCCATAGAGCTGCAAGTTTTGTTTATTCTACACTTTTTCTCTTCCCCTCTGTGGAATGTTTCTCTACATTTTCTTATGTCATTACCTGCAAGAATCTCACCTCCAGCCCGGTTAGGGGCCCGGAAGACTGTTCAACATGTTACTGTTCAGGCACACATGCTCTCATCCAGTTATCCAGATGCAGAGCTGGGAGGGGGGTACTTAGTTGGCATTAAGTGTACTTTTCCGGTGAATTTTATTCATAGGCACTTCCATCTACTGTGGGTACTGAGTCTTGATTGTACATGCTATATATGGTTTATTGTATACTATTGGTGGAGAAATTTGCAGATACATTACTTTATTTCTACCCTGCTGTTCCGTCCTTCACGTCATACCATACGAATAGGCTCCTACTTTCCCACATGAAGCCCATTAAATTCCCTGGTGTGGAATGTCCGTGGAATGTGGGACAAACTTTCACAGACAGCTGTCCTTGCCTTCCTTAAAGCCCAAAAGGCTGACATCATAGCATTAGTTGAAACGCATATCACTGGTCAATAGCAGATGGCGTTTAAACATCCCTGGGTTGGATGGATATATCACTCCACCCACACACAATATTCTAGAGGTGTCTCGATTTTGATAAGGAAAAAGTCCCATATGAATTAATATCACTTCAGACGGATCAGTGGGGTAGATATGTATTTTTATATGCTGCTATTAGGGGTAGTCCCGTTTTGATTCTTGCATGCTATATACTAGGGACACACCACAACCTCCGCTTCCTACTAGGTTTAGTCGACTGATGACTGACTTTGCTCTAACTGACACGTGGAGATATAAATACCCAAATTCCAAAATATATTCCTGCTTCTCAGCCACCAACAATACCATGTCCCGGATAGACTTTATCTTTCTATCTAATAACCTGCTTCTTAAACTGCTAGATGTGGGGTTTGCCACTAGGGTTCTTTCGGATCACTCTCCTTACTGGATAGCATTTGAATTATATACGGACTCCCCCAGGTGTCAGTGGAGATCAAACTCATACTGGTTGTTGGCTCTAGCTGATCAAGCAGATATACCCACTGAATTACAATTTTTCTTTACATTGAACCAGGACACGATGCGTTTAGACTACACATACGTACACCCCTTTCCAACCGCATCAATAGACATAAATCTTCCACTAGACTAGCGCTCCAACAGGCCTCTGATCATTTGCAAACATTCCAGGCTCAGTTTATCAGAGATCCCTCCTCCCCACAAAACAGTAATGATCTCAAACTACATACCTGCACTTATTCTTCACAAAACAACGTGTATTCGAGCATGGCTAATGGGCAGGGAAACTGCTCGCTTACTTAGCCCATTTAGATAACACACACCCCCCCCGTAGTGGTGTCCTTGCAAGAGGCAAATGGGGAGTTTATCACCACCCTTAGCTTGGTAGCAGCAGAGTTCCAAAGATATTATGCCACCTTATATACCGTATATACTTGTGTATAAGTCGACCCGTGTATAAGCCGACCCCCTACTTTTGCCCAAATAATATGGGAAAACTTATTGACCCGCGTATAAGCCTAGGGTGGGAAATGCAGCAGCCAGAACACAGGGACAGGGAGCCAGAACACAGGGATTTTAGCCAAGACACAGGGATATTAGCCGGGACACAGGGATATTAGCCAGGACACAGGGATTTTAGCCAGGACACAGAGACTGTAGCCAGAACACATAAGGGATGAGTAAGGTAGTTTCACATTAAACAGAGCTGTGCTGCTTCTAAGAGCCGTTCTCTGCTTGTAACTGTGACTAATCACATTGGAATGTAGAGAATGCTGAGAGAGAGCTGCAGATCTTCACTGAGATCAGGAGGTGGGCGGGACTGAACAGCTAACATCAGCTTGTCCCACCCACCTGCCGACATCAAGCTGAAAATCTGACACCTCTCTCAGCATTCTCTACATTCCAATATGATTAGTCACAGTTACAAGCACAGAACGGCTCTTAGAAGCAGCACGGCTCTGTTTAATGTGAAACTACTGATCACCCACAGACACTGACTCGGGTATAAGCCGAGCGGGGTCTTTTTCAGCACAAAAAATGTGCTGAAAAAATCGGCTTATACCCGAGTATATATGGTTAGAGTTGAGCGAACTTCTAGAAGTCTGGGTTCTGCTGGTTCGGCCGAACTTCGGGACAAAGTCCGGGTTCGGGTCCGGACAGAACCCGAACTTTGTCCCGGACTCCGAACCCCATTGAAATCAATGGGGATTCAATAAAGGGACAGGGGTAAAGAAACATCCAGTGAACAGGGTGGGAATGGGGGTAAAGGAAGAAAAACGTCTGGAGATCCTGAAAGGTCCTGATAAAATGTCGGTAAAAACACGGATTTTCAGTCACAGGGGTAACTAAAGTTACCCCAAGCCTCAGGCCCTGTTTCAAGCCCAAGACAGGCCTGGGCTTGGGCCTGAAACAGGGCTTCAAGCCGGCTTGGTCGTCTTGGGTCTGAAGATCTTCAAGCGAGTTGAGATTGGTATATATGAGCCCATATTCGGCTAAAAAAGTCGTGTAAAAAACACGACTTTTTCTGGGGCGAGCCGAATATGGGCTCAGTCACAGAC
>BLSH010404920.1:2505505-2557902 GCA_018402905.1 Glandirana rugosa
AAACGTCTGGAGATCCTGAAAGGTCCTGATGAAATCAATGGGGACACTGACTTTTAGGCACAAAAATGGCTGTAAAATAGTCCTGGAAAGTCCTAGAGGTCTGCAAAAAGAAGGAAATGGGGGTAAGGGTGGGACAAGTGACCTACAAAGAAATGGGGACAGGGAAATAACTTTAAATATTTAAAAAAAAATAAAAACATAAAAAAAGCAAAAATGGAGGTGAATGTGGATCATCTTCAAACTGGGTCTGAAAAGTATTAATTAACGGTAGAAGCCATATAACAGTTCTAAAATCATCTTCAAACTGTGTCAAAAAAGTATAAATAAGCCGGGAGAACCCATATCACTGTTCTGCAAACATCTGGAAACTGTGTGTGTCACTTTAAATGAAACCGGGAATAACTGAACATCTGTTCAGCAAACATCTTTAAAGTCTGTGTGTCACTTTAAATGAAACCGGGAATAACTGAACATCTGTTCTGCAAACATCTTTAAAGTCTGTGTGTCACTTTAAATGAAACCGGGAATAAGTGAACATCTGTTCTGCCCACATCTGCAAAGTCTGGCAAAAGACACACTCAGTTTCCAGATGTGTGCAAAACAGTGATATGGGTTCTCCTGGCTAATTTATACTTTTTTGACACAGTTTGAAGATGATTTTAGAACAGTTATATGGCTTCTACCGTCAATTAATACTTTTCAGACCCAGTTTGAAGATGATCCACATTCACCTCCATTTTTGCTTTTTTTTATGTTTTTATTTTTTTTAAAATATTTAAAGTTATTTCCCTGTCCCCATTTCTTTGTAGGGCACTTGTCCCACCCTTACCCCCATTTTCCTTCCTTTTGCAGACCTCTAGGACCTTCCTGGACTTTTTTACAGCAATTTTCAGAACTTTCATTAAAATTACCAAAACCCCGGACCCGAACCCGGACTTTTTTAGAAAAGTCCGGGTTCGGGTCCGGATCCCGGACACCCCAAAGTTCGGTACGGACCCGAACTTTACAGTCCGGGTTCGCTCAACTCTATATACGGTACATCTCAGGCCACACAGACCCCACAACAAACTGAAAGATTCCTACAAGACATACAATTCCCCCACCTGGAACCAGATGAGGGGGCTCTCCTCGAGGCCCCTATCACAACCAACGATATAATCACAGCAATCTCACATTTGGCACCCTCTAAGGCCCCAGGGTCGCATGGCCTTCCACTGAAGTTCTACACTACCGTAATCCTGGTGGATAGATGACATGACCTATACCAATCTATCTTCAACACCGAGACACTGCCAGCATCCATGCAAGAGGCTAAGATTATAATCATACCCAAGCCTGGCAAGGACCCCCACTCCCCAGATTCGTTCAGACCAATATCATTGCTACAGTTTGACGTCAAAATACTGGCAAAAATATTGGCTTCTCGCCTTAACTGGGTAATTCTTTCTCTGATCCACCCGGACCAGACTGGCTTTATGCCTGGAAAGAATGCTGTAATGAACATAGAAGGCTACTCATGAATATACAAGCCACTCATGATAACATAGGTACAAGAGTGATAGTAGCCTTGGACACAGCCAAGGCCTTTGACTCTCTGGAGTGGGGGTTTCTATGGGAGTGCCTCAGACGTTATGGATTCGGTCCAAACTATATTAAATGGGTTCAGCTCCTCTACCAAACACCCAAGGCTAGAGTGCTGGTCAATGGATGGCTATCAGACAAGTTCTCGTTGGGAAGAGGTACCCGTCAAGGATGCCCCCTAATACCTCTTCTATATGCCTTGGCATTGGAACCATTGGCCATCTCTATCAGGGCCAATGGCGGTATTAGAGGTTTACAGGTGGGGGACTTTACTGAAAAATTGGGCCTCTATGCTGATGACATGGTATTGTACTTGGCAGACTCAAACATTTTTCTGCAAGAGGCCTTATTAACTATAAAGCAAATGGGATAGCACCTTAAAGTGTGGATAGATCAGGGCATAATATATCTACACCAGGTCATGATACCCAATGGCCCCAAAACCTTTTAAACATTAAAAGATGAATTCATACTTCCCAATAACCTATTGTTTAGGTATCTCCAACTTGGACATGTGCTACAAACCCAATTCCCAGTGGGTTACCCCTTACTGACTACCCCTCAATACTAAACATTATTCTAGGTGACAATTCCTCTCAACTGATATCTAATCTATACACAATGATACGTCTTCCCACTACCACTGTCCTAGCGTATAACACTACAATGAAATGGGAAGTGGACATGGGCAACTTTGAGGATGAAGACTGGGAAGAAATTATGGAGGGAGTGAAATTGGTTTCCCCTAAAGTATCTGACCGACTTACACAGTTATATATTCTGCATCAAGCCTATCTTACTCCCCAAAAGATCTCCCGGTTCCAACCTTCCAGAAACCCACTATGTCCACTGTGTGGATCCTCTCCTGGTACCTTTTTCCATCTAATTTGGGCCTGTCCCATTACACAAACCTTCTGGGTTCAAGTGGTCTGCTTTCTCCACGATGACATGGGCTCTCCGATTGTCTCAGACTCCAAACTATGTCTCCTAGGTCTAGTGCCAGATGTAGATATAGACAAATACACTGCCATTTTTTTAAGAGAAACACTCTGTATCGCTAGGAAAACAATCGCCAAGGTCTGGATGCAGTAGACTCCCCCCATCATTCAAGACTGGATCCGGGAGGTTAATCTTGTCTTGCCATATAAGAAACTGATATATGAACACCGAGGATGTTCCCTCAAATATTCAAAAATTTGGGACAAGTGGCTCTCGAACCCCGCTACGTGCTCTAGTTGAGGTGTCTGACAACATTTCTCACACATGTTTCAGTTGGATTATATTACCCCAATAGTTATCCCCCATAGCATGATTGCCAGAGTCCCACACTCAGGGTCGATAAAGACCAGACTCATGTGACTATGCACATTTGTCTCTTTTGATTAATCATATTTGGAAAGTTCTCAATTTCTCTGCCATCTTTTGTTTGTATCCGAGCTGTGTACAATGCAATATGAAGCGTTACTACCCTGTACTATTATATCCTGTATTCTTGAATAAAACTGGATTTTGATTTTTAAGAAAAAGCAGTACCTGATAGCAGAAATGTTAGGACCTCCTTTAGGGAGACTCTGCCCTGTTCCCTATTTGGGTATGAGTTGGAATATTTTCCCTGAACCAGTGGATATAAAAGAGGTAGGTGGATCTTGAAGTGGCACAAATGGAAAGAAGAAGTCACAGAGTTCCTCAAGATGTGGCTACGTACTAATAAAAGTCTAAAATGTTTCCATTGGTGCACCCTGTCGGCTTGCAAATACTCTTGGGGTATGGAGGCGTAAAAGGTAATAGTTGAGAACAGATTTCTGGCTGGGAACCCATCTGTGTAGGATGTGTTTCTCTGTTAACTGGAAAACTTTTCCTGAGACTGGGATGGGTTATGTCAATGCTTTGTAAGTAAACCGCTGAAAAAAGGCAGATCTGACTGGACGTTCATTATTGGGGAAAGGGTTCTGGATTCCTGTTTCAGGGCCTTAGGCTTGGAGTATGGAGACAAGATAGTGCAGCCTCTCCTGGAGGTGGGAAGATCAGTGAACCCAATTTTGTTTCATGAGGCAGCAGGAGGATGCCCCTAGGCCCGCAGGGACATGCTTACTTACAGTATCTCTCATGCCTGCCATACCACCAAACAATGATCCACTGCAGATGAAAGCTTATTCTGAAAGCAACAATTCTGAGAATGTCAATCTTCTGTGCCCCCCACAACTCTCCCTGGTTTCTCCCACTGACTTCTATGTCATAACAGGACTAAGTAGTGATGTAGGGGTTGTCAGGAGGAACTGGTGAGCATTGTGGAGGACACAGAAGTGTCCACACAAAGAGCGTTTGAAGAATTAACTTACTACCTGCCTGATAGGCAGGTGTAAATATTCTTTTACAGGATTATTCTAGTCTTACTTTAGCCAGGAGTGATATGGTCATTTTAAACATGAACATTGAGTGAGCAGCTTTTAAAGTCAATAGTTTTATTTCAGGTGGATACTAAGGGTTGTTTTGTATATCTTATTCACATGGAAATTTTAAGGCACTTTTCAAGAAAAACGAACGCTTTTAATCAGCTTTCCAGTGCAAAAATGGCCAAATGGATTGTAGTAACCCAACATTACCAGTTTCTGTCTAACAATAAAACAGCCAAAACTGCTCAAAAAAAGGTTGTCTCAGTCTGTTGTCTTATCCCACTTTTGCAATCTAGCCCATAGTGTTGGGGATTCCGGCTCTGACCTTGATTAAAGATGACCTGTTTGTTTCATGTCTTATCAAACCAGTGCAACCACCATTATGGTATACTTATTAGCTACAAGAGGCTTTGGTGTACAAAAGCTGTAGGTTTTTGTGATGCATATCTGTGTTTGTTCGGTGCTATTTATTGCAAGGTGACATTTTGGGTCTGCGGCTAATAATATGGGGAGGTTATTGGGTCATATTAGTTTTAATTACAAAAGGGATACAATTATGAAGATGATGTTTGAGATGGAGGTTTAAGGTCAGATGTGCACTGTCCACTCTCCATCACCATTGTTGCTTGAGGAGTCCATAAACATAAAGAGGTTGATTTACTAAAGGCAAAAAGACTTATATAATGTGGTAAAGCTTCACTTTGCAAAGAATACCCAATAGCGTGCAAGAAAAAGGAAAAAAACTGAATTTTTGCTTGCACATGATTGGATGATGGAAGTCAGCAGAGCTTCTGCTCATTTACTAAGCTCTGGAGCAACTGCTCTTTCAGAGTGAAAACTGCACTTTGCAAAGTACACAGCCTATTAGCCTTTAGTAAATCAACCCCAAAGGATCTGAGGGGGTTCAGTGAGCAGAACTAACAGGTGCTTCAAGTACCACAGGGGAACAACATTGGATGGGACAAGTTTTCTAGTCTTTTAGAAAAAGGCAGCACTTGGAAATAGCAAAAACAATGTTTTTTTTTTAATTTGAAGAAAGACCAATACCTTGATAGTCCTACATGGTTTCTAAACACAATTTTTTATATGTCTCTCTTTTTCTCAAGTAAAAAAAACATTATTTTGACTATTTTGGAGTCTTCACAATGCTTTCCATTGTCTCCTTCGCCAACTTCTGCTGAACCAGTCTATGAGGCGTGTCTATTAGGTGGCTCTGGCTGTACTCTAGCTCATGAATTGATAACCTTTGACATGTGTGCCCCAACAGGGAAGCAAGTCCTTTTTCACTGCCATCTGGCTGTGACAGACAGCTCATTAATCTGTCAATTATAAAGGTTTTCCTGCCCACAGCCACCCACCTTACTGATGTGAGCACACCTGTGCCTCGAAGGAGCCCACCTACACTCTTCCTCCTTTGATTATCCCTGCAGCAGGTATGCAAAACCCCTGTGTTTATGAAGGTGCATTATTTGGTCTAATCTAAGGTATAAATGTGAAGGCTTTGGGCTGATCTGAAATCTGAAGGCACATTCAATGAAGCTTATCTAAGGTAGGTAGCTGTATGATTTTAGGTTGATCTGAGATGTTAAGGCAAATGCTATGGTTCACTGGCACACTAGTTGTCTAATGCTTGTAAAATTGACCTTAATGTGGAAAAGGTTGCTGACCCCCTTCTCTAGCCTGTTCCTTTAAATAAGAACGAAAATCTTTATCTAAATCTGTAAAATCAACCTTAATATGGAAAAGGTTGCTGACCCCCTTCTCTAGCCTGTTCCTTTAAATAAGAAGGAAAATCTTTATCTAAAAGAGCACATAGTATATAAAGTGCAAACCCTGTTTTATTTAAAATAATCTTTTGGGTGGTGTTTCTAATCCCCAGCTAAAACATATGCATATAGAAGGCTTTTCAAATCCTAAATTTTAACTCAATTGTTGTAGTCAATAAATAACATCATTCTAAAGAAGATGTATCATGAAAGAAGCAAGCAGTTTGATTTAGCTTACATCCTTCTGAAAATATTAGCTGCCCAGGTGCTATGCTGCTCCTTTGGTTCAGTACCGATACACTGATCGGAAATAAGTAAAGTCAACCATAAGTTAAAATTCTTCATACCTGTTCCAAGTCAAAGACCCAGAAAGCCATAAAGTCACAAGGCCAGCATAAAAGCCAGGCAACGTGCATTTCCAAAAGGAGATCAGGAAAGTGTCAGTTGATTTTTTTTTTAAACAGTCTACACTTAGAGGTGCCTCTGCACCTTCTTTTTTTCTCGTACATAGTTCTTAGAGGTTGCTTCTACTCCCCTCAAGAGGCTTGCCCTAAGCAATGGACATTATCGTGCCCCAACAGTCCCATAGTTGGATGGACTTACTGAATATTACTTTTTTCCTATGCCTTGTATTGTAATTTTAATCACACACAGATGGTTATACGGATAATATCAACAATCATTGCACCATTTTTACTGTTTGATTTTTTAAAGCGATCCTATAGTATAGAATTCAGATGACGCTATGCCTGTAAAATAAGATTGGAAATACCTTTCCACCTGTCCAGGCCACTCCACAAATTTCTGGATTCAGCAATGATGTGGAGGTCAGCAGTGAGCCAGTGAGACCTGCTGAGGACCCAGTAGACTGCCACCCACTTCAGTAAAGGATTTCTTAGAATCAGAGCGATGTTCAACAAGACAGGTAAGTATAGGGTTGCTAAGAACCAATACAGGCAGAGGGAAAACAATAATAGATACTGTTTTGGTAACTTCATTGTCTTGCATTTCAGTCTAGAGTTTTTGAAAAAGTTGGAGTCATGGTGTAGAGAAAGAATACCAAATTTAAGACTTCTAATACATTTCGTTATACCTTGACTTACTTATAATTAAAACTTCACAATAATTTTATATTTCTCCATCAAATGCTTCAAAAGTCTCCCAAAGTTTGGCCTGGACCCCAAAGATAGAGGTAGCCACAGGTTTTTGACGTGAACAAAGTATAAGTAATTGTTCAAGTGTCCGTTCCACCTTCTCTTCCATTACTCTTTCATTATGTTCAGAACCTATATCATTAATGTGACATTGACTCCATAATCAAGCTAAATTACCGACGATGATAAAATCCTGCTGTGCCCAAGATTGATAGCGTCGCAGAACACGTCAACCCTGTGCGGGCCAAGTGGAGACCCTCTACAACATTCAATTTCCCTGACCTTATTTCTGAACTAGATGTCAATTATTTATTTCTACTTTCCTGTGGTGATGTTTTAAACATTCCAGCCTACTTGTTATTCCTGCCGGCATTGCGACTGTCCTTTGATATTATTCTTTAGTACATCAAATGGGAACATTTTAGTATTTTTTGATTGCCCTGATAGTTTCATGCAAGTTTTAATGTATTCAGTTCAAAGATCTTAAGAAAGTCTGGCTCATTACTGGATAGGCAATAAAAAACAGAAATGGTTCAGACAGAGTATATTGAGTTATATTTCCCAACAGAAAAAGTGAACACTGATTCATTACCTTTGCCCACAGATGTGTAGGGAGTTTTTGAGAAAATTAGGAAAGTGAATGGCATTCCTAGTGCCACTGTTACCAGAGTGGAGAAAACCATGTCCAGGTGGACTAATATATATCAGATTGCTAGGATGCATTTATTATTTGAAATTATACATTTCCCTTATTGCTCAGCATGCTCACCCTTTTTCTTTTCATTTTTTTTTCCAAAAAATTTAATCTCGCTGGAATGTGAGCAGATATTTGCTGCTCTTTTCCATTCATTCAATTCCATTTTTTTGACTACTAACCTGCATCACAGCGAATGAATTGTCTTTGATAGCCTCAACATGCTGATGGCTTATTTGATCTTGGTTCTGATGCCGGATATGCATATGCTTATTTCAGGTCAGCAAGTCACCAAGTAGAGGAACACAGATAAGGATGACAAAGTAATTAAGAAATCACAGATTCCATATTTTTGCCCAATCAGGTTATTTTAAAAGTGGACCTAAATAGCAAAAATTAGGAAATTGGTTTTTGGTAGAGTTTACCTAGAATTAAAAATACCCCAAAGAGAATTGGTCACAACTCGGCTGCTATAGTAATGGTGTACAGGTTGAGAAGTTGTACTTTGCAAGGGAATTTGCCCTAGAGCTTATTGAATGTGGTGAAATTGCACTTTGCAAAGATCGCCAAATGTGTGGAAGCAAAAGAAAAAAAAAACATCTTTGCTTTCACATGATTGGATGATGGAAATCAGCAGAGCTTCACCTTATTCACTAAGCTCTGGGGAAAATCCCATTGGATTTTCCCCGCTCGATCAGTGCTGCAGGCTATAGCCAGCAAAACTGATCAGTGTATTCTGATGGTGGGAAAGTCCCCCCCGCTGTAAGAATACAATAGCTCAGAAGGGAGGGTTCCACATTGAGTGTGTGGATGGGGGAATCAAGTCAGTTTTTTTGTTTTTCGTTCAACCAGCTGATTGAACCCATAGGTTGAATGAAAAAACCTGATGCTTCTATGGGCTGCTTAACCACTTCAGCCCGGTAGGATTTACCCCCTTAATGACCAGGCCATTTTTTGCAATACGGCACTGCATCGCTTTAACTGACAATTGCGCGCCTGTGCGACGTCGTACCTAAACAAAATTGACTTCCTTTTTTTTCCCACAATTGGAGCTTTTTTTGGTGATATTTGATCACCTCTGCATTTTTATTTTTTGCGCTATAAACAAAAAAAGACAGACAATTTTGAAAAAGAAACATTTTTTTTACTTTCTGTTGTAATACATATCCAAAAAAGAAAAAAAAAATGTATTAATCAGTTTAGGTCAATATGTTTGTTTTCTTCATATTTTTGATAAAAAAAAAAAAATCACAATAGGCGTATGTTGATGCGTATGGTTTGCGCAAAAGTTATCGCGTCTACAAAATACGGGATAGATTTATGGACTTTTATTTGTTTATTTATTTTTTACTGGTAATGGCGGCGATCTGTGATTTTTAGCAGGACTGCAACATTGCGCGGACAAATCTAAACACTTTTTAGGGACCAGTGACATTATTACATTGATCAGTGCTACAAAAATGCAGTGATCAATGTAAAAATGACACTGGCAGGGAAAGGGTTAACACTAGGGGGCAATCAAGGCGTTAACTGTGTTCCCTGGGTGTGGTATAACTGTGTGGGGGCTGGGCTGGCAGGGACATGACAGAGATCACTATTCCCGATGACTTGTTTACATTGGCAGATCCCCGTTCTGCCTCTTTACAGAGCAATCACGGGTCGTCGGCAGACATCAAATCCATAGGACGCATGGGTGCGCTCCTGCAGCACGCGCGTGGCCACAATCCCACATGCCCGGACCAACGTACAGGTATGTCGGTTTGCACAGGAGAGCTGACCTGCTGCAGTATATCTGCATGAGCTGGTCGGCAAGTGGTTAAATAAGAGTACCAAGAGTCCTTAACAGATTAATACAGAGAGCAAAATAATGTAAACCTTTTTTTAGTAAAAAAAAAAAAAAAAACGCCAAAAACTTAAAAGAAAATGTTTTATTTTTCAAATTGTTCACAGACAGTTCATAAATATGCTTTTTTCTGTCAAGGTAATTTTTAACTTCTCTTCACCAAGCTAAACAATCACTTTGATGGCCTAAATTTCACCCCATAAAGTTTGGAGTTTAAGTGCAAACATTCTGCATTAATCAATAACTAACATGGAACAAAACTCCACTAGTGCTATGATCTATGATGAATAAAATACCCCATTTTAAAACAAAAAAATTTAAACAAAAATAAAACATGCTATATATTGCAGCTTATCAATCCTTAAATGTGGTGGCTGCATTAGTTTTCTTTTGTAGGAGCTCTTTTTTTTATTTTCATCTAGTGATCCAGCCTGTAAATCTGTTATTTTTCATTTTTCTTAAACAAGTCAAACTCTCCAGCAAAAGTGTCAGTAAGGTTTCATATACGCTACAGCTACTAAACACTTGAGTTTAGAATCTTCTAGCTTTTTTGCCATAGTTCCTAAACTCAACTCCATAAAAGCCAAGTCAATGTACACATAGGGATTGATTTACTAAAGACAAATAGACTGTGCACTTTGCAAGTGCAGTTACTCCAGAGCTTAGTAAATGAGCAGAAGCTCTGCTGACTTCCATCATCCAATCATGTGCAAGCAAAAAACGCTGTGTTTTTTTTTTTTCGTTTCCTTACATTTGATTGGGTATTCTATGCAAAGTGAAGCTTTACCTCATTTACTACGCTCTGCAGCAACTTTGCAAAGTGCACAGTATATTTGCCTTTAGTAAATCAACCCCATAGGCTTTTAGGATCGTTTAGGAGCTGCTGCGATTAGGGGAGGTTCAATCTCCCTCAACTTCCCTTCAGGATAGGAATGCTTTTACTGTCGGCCACATCGTTTTTGATGCGTTTTGCATTTTCCCGCAGCCGGCGGTCATAAGTACAAATTATTTAACAGTGACAGGGGTAAAATAAAAACATTTATTTCAAAAGGAAAAAAAACTGTTGCTGTAACTGCTTAAAAAGTGTCAGCTGGAGTTTGGCTTCTGTATTTACTAGTGACAGCGCTCCTCCGCTGGTGGTGCAAAGAACTGCCCCTGCTGTTCATATCCCTAGGACAGAGGAGTAGGGAGGGGAAGTCCCTCTTGGAGCCAGCACTCCTCCATATCCCTGGGACAGAAGAGGAGGGAGGGGAAGGGGAAGTACATAGCCGCTCTAAACTCGCGGCGGAAGCTCCTTATTAAGCCAGCCCCGGCAGCCTGCACTCACATGAAAGTAGCTGCTCTTGCTACTTTCAAGGTGATGAAGAAAAGATTTGGGGGAAGGGAGGGAAGAGAGCTCTGTACTAGAAGCTGGGAAATGGGAGGAGAGGTCTGTATTGGGGTTAGGGGGGCTGGGTTGAATTTGGGGATAAACCAGTATTGGTTGTACGCATTAGATATACTCCCTATGTAATCTATATGCAACATACTCCTCAAACCTTCACTCTGTATGCAGTGTACTCCTCAACTCTATATGCAGCACACTCCTCAACACTGCACTCTATAAGTGGCGTACTCCTCAACTCTGTATGCATCACACTCCTTAACTCTGCAGCATCCTCCTCAAATCTGCATGCAGCGCACTCCTCAACACTGCATTCAATAAGTGGCGTGCTTCTCAACTCTGTACGCAGCGGACACCTCAACTCTGCACACTGTATGCAGCGCGCTCCTCAACCCTTCACTCAGCACACAGTACACTTTTCAACCCTGCACTTTTTATGCAGCACACTCCTCAGTGCTTCACTCTGTACACAGCTGACTCCTCAACTCTGTACGCAGCACACTCCTCAACCCTTCACTTTGCATGCAGCACACTCCTCAACTCCATACTGTATGCAGTGCACTCCTCAATGCTTCACTCTGTATGACACGCACTCCTCAACATTGCACTCGATATGCAGCGCATTCCACAAACACTGCACTCTGTATATAGCACACTCCACAATGCTCCACTCTATACATAGTATATACCCAAACCCTGCACTCTGTACGCAACACACTCTCAAATCCTACACTGTACGCAATCCTCAACACTGCATTCTGTACGCAGTGCACTCCTCAACCCTTCACTCTGTATGCAGCACACTCCTCAAGTCTGTACGCAGTGCACTCCTCAATGCTGCATTCTATAAGCAGCGTACTCCTCAACTCTGTATGCAACCCTGCACTCTGTACATAGCGGACTCTTCAACTATTCACTCTGTACGCAGTGCACTTCTCAACCCCCCAGATAGCAAGTAATTGTGCTGCAAGTTTGAAAATGACTTGCTAAGCTATTGATAGACTTCCTAGGCTTCACAAGTTTGTTGCACAATTGCAGCAAGTCTGCATTGCATGACTTCAGATCAACTTTCTTTGCAAACATTCTGCAAGTCTGCTGCAAGTTCTGGTTCAGTTATGTTGTGTAATAGTCATCCCACCACAGGGGTCACTGTGGATGAATTTTCATGCTGTAGACTTGCAGAGCTCTTGTTGAAGACTCACCACTGTAACTTTGCTCTTACTAGAGACTTGCCATGCAAATTTGCTACAAATTAGAAAAGTGTCAACTAGAACTTCTGCTTCAAGTGCTCTGCAGGTATACAACCGGCCAGTAAAAATGTGCAGCATGTTAACAAGACTTACAATTCAACACTGCCACACATTTGTGGCAAGTTATCCATGAGGAGCATTCTTTTCTTTCTATGTTAATATCCACATATGGAGTTTCCTAAGCCCGTTATATGGTGTGATATATTATGAGCCCACACACTATCCTGCAGTGAGAAAGCAGGAGGTTTTGTGGAACCAGCTTATATCTACAAAAGCCTTTTATGACTTCTCTGTAATGAGGGTCATTTTTATCTGATAAGCTTTCATCTTGTCCTCACCATGGTGACTCACTGGGATTCACTGGGATTTAGATGTTTGTCCATTTGGGGATTCGACTTATGGTCTGATCACCATTCACCTGGCTTTCATTTTGTTGGGGACTGTTTTTACACTCCTGTGTCCTTTCACTCAATTTATCACTGGTACGGATTTAATTTGCACTATATTTGTGCTATTTGTTAAGTGCTGCACTTTTTTGTTTAAATGTCTAAATATGCCCTGTATTATGGCATTGTGACAGCTTCTGTTTCTAATTTACACACATGTTAGGCTTTCAGCGTGGTATTTTTTTTTTTGGTTCTTTTGAAATGTTCATTTACCAAAGAAGCAATAAAATTTGTGGGTCAAATCCTTAACGGTTATCGGATGCAATATTTATTATGTCAATTGACTAGAGTAAAATATGTGCAGTAAATACTGCAAACAATTGTGTTAATTTCCTTAAATTCAATACACAAAAAAAAAATGTTGTTAGTTATCCTATGGCCTAGCCATTCAGTATTTAATAAATGTACCAAATTGGATTTTGTACAAAAAAATCTTGATAGTTTGGGGGCCAAAAAAAAAACAGATTATGCAGACCTGGTATGAAGAAAAGCAAGAAAAGAAGCATGGAGCCCCCTTAAAAAATCTATACCAGACCCTTATCTGAGACTGACGACTGGGGGGCCATAAAATGGGGGGGGGGGGACAAGTGTATGGCCGTTCCCCTCCAGAATCACACCAGGCTACCACATTCAACATGGAGGAGTAATTGCCGGGGAAGACTCCCCCTGGCAAAGCACCTTGTTCCCATGTTGACACAGACAAGGAATTTTTCCAACAAAGCTGGCTCAGTGGCTTATGGGAATCTGGAAGAACTCTTTAACAATAAGGGGGGCTCAGTTTCTGCCCATATATTACATACTTTGCACCCCTACTCATTTACAAAATAAATATAAATGTAAATAATCACATACCGTTTTTGGCATACCTTTATTAAACACCCCCCCAAAAAAAAAAATGAATGTCACATGATGTAAATCCACCCACAAATCCAGACTGCACTATTACACCAATAAAAAAATAGACTAAAGCTACCACAAAAGAAAGGAAAAACATTCATTAAACATTCATTAATTAACAAATGTGTATTCGTGAATTGATTTTTTCAGAGATAAATAGTGCATAAGTTATTTTAGCGCAAAATCTCATGTAGTATTTAGCTCTATCAGGAAAATATTATTAATTTTTTTGTTGTTAATACTATTTAAAATGATCATAAATTATAATATTGCAGAAATATGTAGCAGAAATTCATTATTACTGCTATTTGAAATAATTGTTAACAATTATCATTCTGCAGAAATAGTTTCAATTATTAGGTAATATAAAAGAAATTCATTATTATTAACATTATTTAAAGTTATCAACAAAATGATCATTTTGTAGAAATGGTTTAAGGTATGAGCTTTTGTGAAAGGGATGCATTAATTTCATTAGCAATATTACATCAAGCATTACATTTTGCTATGATGGTGTTAAAATGTATAAAAGATTTAATTTAATTGCTTGTAAATTACAACATTATGTTCTTTATAATTCCAAGTACCACTGTCCGCTCTGACATTGTTTTTTTCCCCCCACCGCAGTATAGCTGTGTATTTTTATGCAAATTCCAGCTTCTGTGCCTCAAGGGATTGGCCTGGAGGGGAATTCAGCCAGGATTTGATTTATGGTACAATTGCAGCAGTTAGCTCATTTTATAGCTGGTATGTAACTTTTTTAGTTAGCCATGCTAACAGCTCTAACTTAAAAATTAAACCCTTTAAGTGGAACAATATTTATTGTGCCATTACGGGGAAACCTCTTGGTAGAAGAGGGCCTCAATCGGGGTCAAACTTCAAAGAAAAGCGATGCCAACAGACGAAGAAGGGTCATATAAATATGTATGAGTGTGCATACTGTGACCCGCGCAAGTCATTGCAGAGCACCTGGGAGGGTGTAAATCCCTATTTTTCAAAAGGATAAAGAGCCGCGGGCAATTTCCTTCACTGACTGAATTTTTTCCTAAGAATGCAAACTGGTTAATCCATATTTTTCCAAAATTATCACATGAAAGAAAGACGATAAGCTTAAAAACGGAACATGAATAAGCTACCAAAATTAATATCTTTTCCTTATTCTCTCTTTTTTTTTTAATTTTCCAATTTTGTCTCCAGTGTGATCGCTGCCTGCCACTTTTCAACGACAAACCCTTTCGTCAAGGTGACCATGTGAATGCATTCAACTGCAGGCCATGCCAGTGTTACAACCATTCATCCAGTTGTCATTATGATGCTACTGCTGACCCTTACCCCCATGACCATGGACGAGGGGGAGGGGGAGTGTGCGAAAACTGCTTGCACAATACTACAGGTAAGGTTGTTAAGCTGTAAGGTAGATGTAAATTCTAACTGAATTGCAAGTGTTTTGTTAAGGCACTGTGTATTATTAAATAATTGCCTTTTTTTTTTAACCCCCTCAGCTCCAGAAGTACGGCACTGCATTATTTTAACTGACAATAGCGCGGTCGTGCAATGCTGCACCCAAGTAAAATTGATGTCCTTTATTTCCCATAAATAGAGCTTTCTTTTGGTGGTATTTGATCACCTCTGCGGTTTTTATGTTTTGCGCTATACACAAAAAACACCAACAATTTTGAAAAAAAAAAACAATATTTTTTACTTTCTGCTATAAAACACACCCAATAAAAAATGTAAAGCATCTAATTTCTTCATCTGTTTAGGCCAATATGTATTCTGCTACATGTTTTTGGTAAAAAATCCCAATAAGCGTATATTGATTGGTTTGCGGTGGACAAATCAGACACTAGGTGACACTTTTTGGGGACCAGTGACACCAATACAGTGATCAGCGCTAAAGAATATGCACTGTCACTATACTAATGACACTGGCAGGGAAGCGGTTGACATCAGGGGCAATCAAAGGGTTAAATGTGTCTCTAGGGAGTGCTTTCTAACTGTGTGGGGGAGGTGCTTGTACTGTGGGAAAACAGAGATCTGTGTTCATGCTTAGCAGAAACTCAGGATCTCTGTCTTCCCTTGTCACAGAATGGCGTTCTGCCTTGTTTACATAGGCAGATCGCCATTCTGCCTCTGTCAGGAACGATCAGCGGGTCTTGACGGACATCGGGTCCACCAGACCCGCTGATTGGCTCCTGCTGTAATTGAACAATTACAGCGGGAGCAGGTCGCTGGCAGCGTGCATGTGTGGTGCAAACCCGGAAGTGGAAATTACATACAGGTACGTGATTCTGCCTGTAGGAGCCGCCGCCGCTCAGTATATGTACGTGGGGCAGTCAGCAAGTGGTTAAATAAAATGCTTTTCACCTTTTTTTTTTTTTTTATTCTTTGTTGCATCTCAGTGCTGTTGAGATTCTGCAGCCTCTTTGCAGCCACTTCCCTTCTACCTGCAATTAGTCAGGGTGTTACTAGGGATTAGTGCTGTGGATATATTGTAAGTTGCCAGGAAATTAAATTAACCTTTAGGCCAACTTCACACCTTTGATTGTAAAGCACTGTAAAACTCACTGCGGTGCTCAAATATTGGTGCAGTGCTAGTAATATTGAATGGCACCCCCAACGCACCTCAACGTGCATGCAGCTACTACAACCTTAAATGTTGTAGTAAAAGCGGCACTACTGTTTTTACTTACAGGTAAGCCTATAATAAGGCTTACCTGTAGGTAAAATTAATATCTCCTAAACATACATGGTTTAGGAGATATTCGCCCTGCATGCAGCTGCTTACATTAGCGGCGCATGCGCTCTGATTATCCGGCTGAGGCTGCCGGAAAATCAGAGCTGGCTGCTGGAATGAAGTGCTCCCACGCGCATGTGCGGGAGTGACGTCACGCGGCTCCGGCCACTTACAGCGCCGGAGCCGTATACCCGGAAGAAAGAAGAGGACCATCATGTCAGCGCCCTTAGCACTGACCGACTCAGGCATCGGGGGCCTTGTTCTAAGGTAAGTATTTCATAATATGTTAGTATGCGATGAATACTAACACATTATGCTATTGTCTTGCAGGATTTTTTTTTTTTCAGGCGGGTTTACTACCGCTTTAAGAATTTCATCAGAATATTTTTTATGATTACATAATTGTTAATGTTCCTGCACACAATTGCTCTATAGCACTGATGAACTGATCTACCCATGGTATGGTTCAAGCAGGATTCAGTAAACTTCAAAAAATGTTTAGATGCTGAATCCGAACCCTATTGAAATCAATTGGAGCCAAATATGTCAAATAAAAATGCTAGTTTTCTGGACTAATAGGCAAGAGGGTGTCAAAAAAAGAAGACCTCTCCAAGACTCTCCAATGAATTTTGAGGTACCTTTGGAAGGGTCTTTGATCTGTTTCTTTTAGTTTTCTCTTTTTAAATGACACTTGCTGTAGCACATATGATAGCACGTCCATTATATGGATCTTAAGGGGCTACATCATGCAAAAAAAAAAATGTGAAAAATGTGTGGGGTCCACCAGAAAATGCACACCAGACCCTTAATCCAAGCATGTTGTTTGGCCACATGCCTGCAACATTGGGGGTGCCTCCTAGCAAAGAACCTTGTCCCGTGTTGATGAGGACAAGGTCCTCTTCCCCTGTGGATGGGGAGTGGTGGGGATTCATTCCAAAAGTGTTCTATAGGGTAGAGGGCAGGACACTGTACAGGCCAGTCAAGTTCATCCATCCCAAACTCGCTCATCCATGTCTTTATGGACCTTGCTTTGTGCACTGGGGTGCAGTTATGTTGGAATAGTAAGGGGCCATCCTCACACTGTTCCCATAAAGTTGTGAGCATTAAATTGTCCAATATGTCTTGGTATGCTGACACCTTAAGAGTTCCCTTCACTGGAACTAAGGGGCCAAGCCCAACCCCTGAAAAACAACCCCACACCATAATCCCTCCTCCACCAAATGATTTGGAGGGGTGGCCCAATACTTTTGGCAATATAGTGTGGATGAACGAGTTTGGGTTATAGGAACTGGACTGCACAAAGTCCTGACCTCAAACCGATAGAACACCTTTGGAATGAATTAGAGTGGAGACTGCTAGCCAGGCCTTCTCTCCATCATGAGTGTCTGACCTCACAAATACACTTCTGGAAGAATGGTCAAACATTCGCATAGACACACTCCTAAACCTTGTGGACAGCCTTCCCAGAAGAGTCGAAGCTGTTAGAGCTGCAAAAGGTGGGCCAACTCAATATTGAACCCTACGAAGACCAATTAAAGTTCATGTGCACGTAAAGGCAGGCGCCCCAATACTTTTGGCAATATAGTGTAGCTTTCAAAAGACATTGCAAAAAAGTGAATGCAAAAAAAAGTAAAGGTGTCCTGGCTCTGCCTTCCAATACCTACAAAGGTGCAAGCAATATCACTGCCTCCCAGGGAGATTTGGGCACTGGCAATCCCCTGAGAATGAGCTCTTACAATGAGCTGGAGTATATTTTCAATTTTGATGTCCCAGCTTTCCCAAAAAGCACAATGATATCACCCACACCTTTTGGGAGCACCAGATAGTGGGTCAAGGTAGTTTTTTTAATACAAGTTTTACTGAAAAGCTTTTCTTAACCCCCTCACACCAAGCGTACGCAAATATGAGGCCTTGGCTTGAAGGGGTTATACCAGGGTGATGCATGCAGCTGCACGCATCTCCCCGGTACTGTTTTTTTTAGAGCAAATAGTTGGCTTTCTTGGGGTAACAACCGATGGAGATAAAAGCCGCTCGGCTGTTATCCCAAGGAGCGGGAGGGGATATCCCTCCACACTCCTGCCGCCTTCCGTGGCTCTCCCGGGCTCTCCTGTCCAACCCGGAGACCCGAGCGACCAGCCAACATGTCCGCCGGCTGGCCAAAGACCCGAATGAAGCCGCAATCGGCTTTGATCGGGTCACCGGTCTAGTAACCCGGAAGCAATGTCATGACATCACTTCCAGTTTACTGGAGACTTAAAGGCGCCAAAATGTAAAAAAAATGACAGCATTTAAAATAACCAATATGGGGTCTTTTAGACCTCAGATCCCTCTATAAAAAGTACCTGTCACTGCCTATTACTGTCACAAGAGATGTTTACATTCCTTGTGGCAGCAATAAAAGTCATCAGAATTATTTTTTTTAAAGAGACAGTGTAATAAAAGAAATCAGAAAAAAAAAAAAGAAAGTTCCCCGCCCCTCCGAGCTCGAGCGCAGAAGCAATGTATACGTAAGCCGCGCCCAAAAATGTAAACAGTGTTCAAACCACACATGTGAGGTATCGCCATGATTGTTAGAGTGAGAGCAATAATTCTAGCACAAGACCTCCTCTGTGACTCTAAACTGGTATCCTGTAGTCATTTTTAAAACATCACCTATGGAGATTTTTAAGTACCGTAGTTTGTTGCCATTCCACGAGCGTGCCCAATTTCAAAGCATGACATGTTTCTTTCACATTATCTTTCACATTATACAAAAAAATTGGGCTAACTTTATTCTTTTGTTTTTTTAAATTCATGAAAGTGTCTTTTTTCCAAAAAAAATTGTGTTTGAAAGGCCACTGAGCAAATACACTGTGACATAAAATATTGCAACGGTCGCCATTTTATTCTCTAGGGCCTCTGCTAATATATATATATATATAATGTTTGGGGGTTCTAAGTAATTTTCTAGCAAAATATACAGAATTTAACTTGTAAGCAACAAATGTCAGAAAAAGGCTTAGGCATGAAAGGGTTAAAAAAAATTGTATTTTGGGGGGGTGGCTGGGCTGTGAATAAAGCAGACTTTTAATTTTCATGGAAGGTGCTCTTTAATAAGCTGGCTCTTTTTTATTTTTTTTTTCGTAAAAAATGGTGCTTTAGGCTATAAGTTGCTAAGGCTGTAGCTTGCACAGTACTTTAGATTCTTCTCATGTGGCACTCCTAGGCCAATCAGCAAGCACACTAAGTCACATGCCCAGAATTACCGGGTATTTTCTTCACTCCTGGTGGGTAAACAGAGAGTTGGTGGAGCAAAGGAAAGTTAAGTATGCACTGTTGGGGAGGGGTAGGATTTAATGCAAGTCTGTTGCTTTGCCCTACAAGCTTTTCTTAATATTAACAATGGCATGACCATTTTGAAGCCTATTTTTGATTATTTCAGCCAAGAAAAACAAACAGCACAAATCTGTTTCAACTGAAAAGTTTTGGCTTCTGAGATTGGCCCTATGCTGCATGTCTTTATAGAGACACAACTTTAGGTTATAGAGCAGATGGAAGTTAAATGAGGTAAAACATTGTTTGAAACAGGTTCATAGTTTCATATGCTGCGGATCACTACATTGGCAGGTAGAGCCGAAAGGTGCATTAAAACGGACAGTGTAAAAAAATCTGAATTCTCCCCCCAGGAGAAAAGACTTTAAATCTGAGTCTCACAGATCATTTTCATAAATTTGAAGATTAAGCTTGTGACCCCTATCTCTTGCAGGAAGAAACTGCGAAGTCTGCAAGGATGACTTTTTCCGGCAATTTGATGCCGACCTGACTGCCACTGACGTTTGCCAGCCTTGCAACTGTAACGAGGAAGGCACTGTTAACAAAAGTCAGGACTGTGAAAAGGTAATGATGGCAAATGATTGGGAGAAATTTGACCTTGGAGGTTCTGCCGTTTCAAAACTCCAGTGGGTACTTATCCATACAGTAATGTGTGGGCACATGAAAACATTCTCAGTAGATTAAAGTGACATCGTCACTATGTGGCAAAACTTGAATAGGAGACAGCTTTTAAATATGAAGCTCTGTACTTATTTTTCAGGTGGGCAGTGACTCAAGTTTATGCTTTAAGCACTTTCAGGCATGATCTCGCTGGGCATTGTGGTTCTTCCCATTTACCTATATGTCTTATTTTGCAGAATAAGGGCTTGTTCACACACGCTTTGGTCTTCAGATCACTTTTCATGGAGTATTTGACAGGTAGTCGGGAGGCCTTATATTGCTTCCTAATTGGTTGCTTTAACCCAGCCTTTCTCAACCCTTTTACCACAGGAACCCCTAAAATAATTTGCAGGTCTTACTAAAACCAACTCATCGAGGGTCAATAGGAAAAATTCTCCTTTCATTGATGGTTAGTAGGAGGTTTGAACCCATTCAGTGGTAGTCAGAGTGCCACCCTTACAGGCAGCTAAAAAGATCATTGGTATCATGATGCTGGCTTTACAAAGTGGCATTTGGCCAGGAATTATGAGGGCACCATTAAATAGTAGGTCAAACCAGAAAAGCTCGAGGAACCCCTGGCGATAGCTGGAGAAACCCTAGGGTTTCACGGAACCCTGGTTGAGAATCACTGCTTTAACCCCTTAATTGCCACACTGGTGCACCACAACCAAGTGCATTGTACCCAGTTGCAGGGTGCTTGCAGAGTGTCCCCGTTTACTTGAATAGGTCGCAGTTGGCGGGCACTACACCCACTGAAAGGGACAGGGGTTATAATTTCACACTTTGCATCGTGACCGTAACATATATACACCCTGCATCTGCAGCTAAAGGGGGGTAGCGGTTAGGGGTGATAAAATTATGGCTCAATCGCTCCCAATGTCAAGTATGAATGAGCTCTAAGTCTTGTTAAAATTTTGTTACATAGCTGCAGGCTCACTGCAAGGGTTAGTATTTTAGTCACTGGTGCTACCTTTTCATTGGTTAGAGCAGCATTTCTCAACCTTTTAACCTCAAAGGAACCCTTGAAATAATTTTCAGGTCTCCAGAAACTCTTGCTATATATGATTATACCTACAGCTTACGATGCAATAGTGTGATCATCAAGTTGCATAAAAGTTTAAATAAAATAATAAATAAAGTATTGTATCTAGTGCATTTGTATCTAGTGCATTTAACTCCTATGACTGATCATATACAGTATCTCACAAAAGTGAGTACACCCTTTTTGTAGATATTTATTATATCTTTACATGTGACAACACTAAAGAAATTATACTTTGCTACAATGTAAAGTAGTTTGTGTACAGCTTGTATAACAGTGTAAATTTGTTGTCCCCTCAAAATAACTTAACACACAGCCATTAATGTCTAAACCATTGGCAACAAAAGTGAGTACACCCTTAAGTAAAAATGTCCAAATTGGGCCCAATTAGCCATTTTACCTCCCTGGTGTCATGCGACTCATTAATGTTACAAGGTCTCAGGTGTGAATGGGGGGCAGGTGTGTTAAATTTGGTGTTATCGCTCTCATTCCCTCATACTGGTCACTGGAAGTTCAACATGGCACCTCATGTCAAAGAATTCTCTGAGGATATGAAAAAAAAGAATTGTTGCTCTACATAAAGATGGCCTAGGCTATAAGAAGATTACCAAGACCCTGAAACTGAGCTGCAGTACGGTGGCCAAGACCAATCTGCGGTTTAACAGGACAGATTCCACTCAGAACAGGCCTCGCCATGGTCGACCAAAGAAGTTGAGTGCAAGTGCTCAACGTCATATCCAGAGGTTGTCTTTGGGAAATAGACGTATGAGTGCTGCCAGCATTGCTGCAGAGGTTGAAGGGGTGGGGGTTCAGCCTGTCAGTGCTCAGATCATACGCCGCACACTGCATCAAATTGGTCTGCATGGCTGTCATCCCAGAAGGAAGCCTCTTCTAAAGATGTTGCACAAGAAAGCCCATAAACAGTTTGCTGAAGACAAGCAGACTAAGGACATGGATTACTGAAACCATATCCTGTGGTCTGATGAGACCAAGATAAACTTATTTTGTTCAGATGGTGTCAAGCCTGTGAGGCGGCAACCAGGTGAGGAATATAAAGACAAGTGTGTCTTGCCTACAGTCAAGCATGGTGGTGGGAATGTCATGGTTTGGGACTGCATGAGTGCTGCCGGCACTGGGGGGCTACAGTTCATTGAGGGAACCATGAATGCCAACATGTACTGTAACATACTGAAGCAGAGCATGATCCCCTCCCTTCAGGGACTGTACAGTATTCCAACATAACAACCCCAAACACACCTTAAAGGTGACCACTACCTTGCTAAAGAAGCTGAGGGTAAAGGTGATTGACTGGCCAAGCATGTCTCCAGACCTAAACCCTACTGAGCATCTGTGGGCCATCCTTAAACAGAAGGTAGAGAAGCGCAGGGTCTCTAACATCCACCAGCTCCGGATTGTCGTCATGGATGAATGGAAGAGGACTCCAGTGGCAACCTGTGAAGCTCTGGTGAACTCCATGCCCAAGAGGGTTAAGGCAGTGCTGGAAAATAATGGTGGCCACACAAAATATTGACATTTTGGGTCCAATTTGGACATTTTCACTTAGGGGTTTACTCACTTTTGTTGCCAGCAGTTTAGACATTAATGGCTGTGTGTTGAGTTATTTTGAGGGGACAGCAAATTTACACTGTTATACAAGCTGTACACTCACTACTTTACATTGTAGCAAAGTGTTATTTCTTCAGTGTTGTCACATGAAAATATATAATAAAATATATACACAAATGTGTGGGGTGTACTCACTTTTGTGAGATACTGTATAAATAGCCACTTCATTTCACCTTCTTCAATTCATTTAGTCAACATGGCAATAATTCACAGAACTTCCTGATTTTCAATGACATTCTGGGAAAAATTCTTGATCTTGCTCTTCTCTACTGGCTGCTACAAGACAGAGCAATTGATACACAGCTCGATAGTCATTTTATCCTGCCCTGGTGGGAGCTAGGTAGGGGTGATGGTCAAATGTCCACAAACCTTTGCCCATATACTGTAGAAGACCTGAAGAGTAGAGTTGAGCGAACACCTGGATGTTCGGGTTCGGTGGGTTCGGCCGAACTACGTAAAAAAGTTTGGGTTCGGTGCCGAACTTGACCCGAACTTGACCCCGAACCCCATTGAAGTCAATGGGGACCTGAACTTTTCGGCACAAAAATGACTGTAAAAAAGTCCTGGAAAGTGCTAGAGGGCTGCAAAAGGAAGTAAAATGATTTTAGAACAATAATCTGTCCCTTACAGCAACAGCAGGAACCTGACCCTATAGAACTAGAAGATGATTTTAGAACAATAATCTGTCCCTCTAAGCAGTAGACTCTACCTAGTCCAGTCAGATCGTTCTGTAATGCAGGATGAGATGTTATTAGATCTGCAATCTGTCCCTGAAAGCAGTAGTAGTAGTGATCTCTACCTAGTTCACAATCAGATCGTTCTGTAATGCAGGATGAGATATTATTATATCTGCAATATGTCCCTCACAGCACCGGCAGCATCCTCTCCCTACACTACCCAGAGAGCATGTGACATGCAGGACTAAGTGACTCCAGCTTATAAAGAGGCTGGGTCACATGATGCACTGGCCAATCACAGCCATGCCATTAGTAGGGCAAACCAGTGAAACGTTTGTTGATTGGCTGCCCTGCAGCTATTCAACATGCGTGATCAAATACCCGAACCCACATTTTTTTTCAAATGTCCGGGTTCAGGTCCGGGTCACAGACACCCCAAAGTTCGGTACAGACCCGAACTTTACAGTTTGGGTTCGCTCAACTCTACTGAAGGGTGGAAGCTGTGCCACAAAAGGTAAGCAGAGAGCAAAGCAATAGTCCCCACCTACAGCTGATCTTCTTCATTCTGGTAGAGGCAGGGCTTTGCTTCCTCACGTTTGAGCTTCCTGCCCCTCAGAATGCATGAAGCAGAAGCAAGTAGATCCTTGCACCCTATCTCTTCAGATACAGCTTCCTCTTCAGCAAGTTGAACAGTGAGTAGCATAGTAGAAAAACCATCTAATCACAATCCAAATCTCAAAAGAATAGCAGTCAGAGGCAGTAGTGCCTTTGGTGATCTCACATCGCAGCTATACAGATTTAGGCCTGGTTCACACCTATGCATTTTTAGTGCATTTTCAGTTTTGCAGAAACACACTACATTCCATTTAGCATGGATTCACATCTGTATATTTTATGGGAAGGTCCAGGGACCTGCAGGTTGTGTTTTTGGTTCTATAGACCTCAATGGATCAAAAAGTTAATTGAAAAATGCAAAATGCACCTGGAATACGCATCAACTGTAACCTGCATATGTGTGAACCAGACCTTAAGGGAGAAGTACAGACAAAGCTTATTTGGCTGTACTTCTGCTATGGATCACAGAAGTGCAGTTTGTTTTGCACTCCTGTGACCCATTTTCAGCAGAGAGCGGGCTGAAGTCTGCTCTCTGCTGACGTCGTAGAAGTCAGTCCAGGCTCTGCGCCATCACGACCAAGGAGTCCTGATCAGCTAGATTCCTGGACCGACACCCGGCTCAGCCTCTCAGCAAGCCGCTGAGAGACTGAGCCAGAAGCTTCCACCCCTCCACAGCCCGGCGCTCCAGTGAGTGAGAAGGGGACAGAGCAGAGAGCCGCTTACTGACAGTCAGCAGCTCTCTGCTCATGGAGCTATGAGAACCGAGTGATCGGCAGTGTTTGATGACTCGGTTCTCAGTGTAGAAACACCGGGGACAGATGCAGCATTGGATGGATGCTGCATCCACTTGGGTAAGTATATATCTGCAGTGACCCCAATTTCCATACTTCTCTTTTTAGGCTGTAGGGATGGGAAGTGCACTACTATTTTCAAGAAGAGTTCTACCAAGAATAATGGTAGATTTCTCATTAAAACTGCTTAATCTGAGCTTGGTCAAAGCAAAGGTTCACTTTTAAGGATTCAAAAAAATGTAAAGTGACCTTTGCTTTGCCTGCCCAGTGTAAAGTTTAACTGCCCTCTCCCTAGCAGCACATTTCACCTTTTCTTGTGCAGCTTTTGTTTGCCTCCCTAAATGCAAAATAAATGGAGACTGAAGTGCCCCAGTTCAGTGGAAAACTGTAAGAATAGGGAGGCAATCATTGCTAAACTCCCCCCTGCCCGGCTTTCAAGTGAATCCAGTGGCTTTAATACTTTCTGAAAAGAAGGAGTAGAGTGCCAAATGATCAATTCAAAAGTCCATATTACTTTATTCTGGACAGTGTGGTGATAACCAGTAGCCAGTAGCCAATGCATTTTGGGGGCTCCCACAACACCGTTACATAGCCAGCAAGCCAATGCACAGCTACTGAGCTCTCTACATTTGCTTGTTTTCAGATCAAGTACCCCTTTCAGGAGATTTCGCCATAGTCCATTCAGGAACAATCTTGCTTAAACGCTTATGAAGGGGGATTCTTTGGTCCTTGAAATGCACTGGCTACTGTATTTCTACTGGTCGCTACACTGCCAAGAATTTAGATATATGGACTTCTAAGCTGATCGTTTAGTGCTCTAATCCTTTTGTTCGCTTAAACTTCTCAAGCTGGGGGGTTCCCATTCAGTGGAATTATCCTTCCACTTTGTGTTCTCTGAGCGGCCAAGGTCAAGTTGGCAAGAACTACCAAGAAGGTCAAGGATACAAGCCTCCATGTGTCACAAAATACGGGTTCCTTTAAAGTAGATGCAAACCCAGTCATTAAACTTTTATATAACCTTTACAATGTTAAAATAATTTTCAATGTGTTTAAATCTACAGCTTTCATTAAAATAATGTATGGTGATCCTGCCATGAACGACTTGACACTTTCTGTTATGGTGGGTGACAACTGTCTCCCAAATGTCAATGGACACCTGGTGAAGACTACACATGTTCAGACACATATTGCGCAGGTGTGGTCCACCATCAATGCCAGTCTAGAATAATGATAACCAACTGATGGTTAAACAGGTGCATGCAGACAGGGAGTGAGTAAAAAAAAGCTGTAACATAGGATGAGAAAAAATTGTAAACAAAATTGCATGAAAAAAAATTTCATCCAGAGTTGTGGTATTAAAGGCTGAAAGTTTTTTTCCCTTATGCATTCTATGCATGAAGGTTAAAAACCTTCTGTGTGCTGCTCCCCCCACAGCCCCCCCATTACTTACCTGAGCCCCCTCTCAATCCAGTGATGCTCATGGGAGCCTTGGTTCTCTCCTTATTGGCTGGGACACAGCAGCAGGAGCCATTGGCTCCCACTGCTGTCAATGACAGCCAGCGAGCCAATGAGGAGAGAGCGGGGGTGGGACTGAGCTGAGGATCTATATGTCTCACCTGTCATCATGCACCTGTGACCCCTATAGCAAAGAGCTTGCTATAGGGGGCATTGGTCACGGGGAAGGAGCCGGGAGTGCGGGAAACCAGATGAGAGGAAGATCGGGGCTGCTTTGTGCATAACCATTACACAGAGCAGATAACTATGACATGTTTATTATTTTAAAAAAAAAATTAACCTTTAATATCACTTTAAAATATTTTAAAAATGTACAGAGATACAACTTAGTAATCACATTTTAATTACAATTTCATCAATCAAAAATTAAAATAATAGAAAAGATATGAAATTATATAATATCTGAGTGCTGCACTGAGTAAGGCCAAAAAACACAGTGGCAACAGAGGGCAAGGACAATGATTAAGGAACATTAAGAGAGAGATTAATAAGTCAGGACTGAAAGAGCTGAAATGAATTAGATGTTATAGAGAGAAGCCATTGAGTGGAATTTTCAAGAGCTGACCCGAGAAAGATGGAAATGTGAAAGGTAAAAGGATTTTACTCATGAAAATTAATTAGCGTGTTTAAAGTGATGGGTTTTTTTTTTTATAAAGTTATGTGGTAAAACGGTGAATTGCACACTTTTTTTGCATAATGTACAACTGCCAACCAGAGAATATTTTAAAAACTGATTTGGTGTATAAACTGTAGTTTAAAGGGGATTTCCAGGAACAAATAAAGAACCACTGAAGGCTAATAAAAGGCTGGAAGATTAAAGCGGAACTCAACTGTATCTGAGCACCACAAACTAAAAAAAACGAATCCTAATGCCTGAACACAATTTTGCAACATTGACATGTGATAGTAAAACTGTACATATCATTGAAACTACTCTGTGTATCCAGGTGGATTATGCCTTGTTTTTTTTAGGACATACTGGGCTTTTTTTTAGATGGTAAATGATAAGGGATATCTCCTGATTTTTTTATTATGAAGGGAAAACTGGCCCAAAATAGTAATAAAATATATTTGTTTAAATTTTGCAGTATACTTCTTGCTATTAACATAACCTACCGCCAAAAAACAACCCAACATAATTTCCCTGCTCCTGACAATCACTGCCATACCACACATGTGTGTGTTATTTGTTGTTTGCACCTGAAGCAATAGTGCACATTTTGATATTTTTTTTTTTCATTCTACCTAAAGCACACAGGGGTTGATTTCCTAAAACTGGAGTAAAAAAGAATCTGCTGCAGCTTTGCATAGAAATCAGCTTCCTTTTTTTGAGAAAGCTTAAAGAGGTTGTAAACCTCCAAAAAAAATAAAAAAACTGCAAGACAAAGTCATAATGAGCTAGTTTGCATCGCTTACTAGCTCAATATGAGATACTGAGCTTAGACCAAACCCCTGCCACACACCGCTGATACGGCCGACAGCTTTCCTGGGGCTACTTCCGGGTTTGCAGGCTCCGGCGTTGTGATTGGCCAGGCATGCGCGTGGGAGCCACCAGTCCCGACACAGGCCCAGAAGAAACGGCATGACGTAATCTGCGCAGTATACAGTAAATGTCTCCTAAATGGTGCAAGTTTAGGAGCTATTTACAGTACCTATAGGTAAGTCTTATCATAGTGTAGCCATGTGCTCCCTTGAGAGTGGCTGGTAGTAGTGGTTCATCTTATAGCTGCCCTCAACCACACCATATCTTGCACATCCGTAGACACTGACCAGGCCGGCTCTTGTTTTTGTTGTTTTATTTACGGGAAATAACTTGGATGGGGATAAGGGATGACTGTGGGATGCCCAAAGAATTATGATACACGAAGTCCATATACAGTCCTGTGTATGCACACTTCCCTGCAGACTATCCCTCTGCAGACTGTTACTCCTCACAACTCTCCGGCACTCAACTTGCTGACCGTTTCTTCTACAGTTCTCTCTCCAGCATTGAACTTAGTAAATCATCCTTCCATTACTTCTCTCCAGCACTGCACTTTCCAGCTTGAAGGGAAATTTATCAAGCTTCTCTGTTCCTTTCTCTTCACCGCGGCTAGCCCATGGCAAAGCCTGCTCTCAGCAGAACCTCCAGAACACCCATTACAGGCCAGGGATCATGGGCCCCTAAATGTGTAGCAAAAGTACTTGTGCTAGCCAGGCCTTTAATGGACTACAACTACCAGCCCATCTCTCTTCCAGATCCCACAAACTGCTTTTCCTCAGTGACTCTCCTTTCCCTGAACTGGCTGCCAAGGCTCCCACAGACTGTCCATTATTCCTCTCCCAGCCTGCTCCAGCACTTTCTCTTGCAGTTCCCAGGGACTGTCACTTACCAAACCGGTGGATCACTTTAACGTCTCTTACTGTGTAGCACCTCCTCTGTTCTCCTGTTCCCTGTGCGACCCCAGGAATCACCACCTTTCTGGCTGCACCCGAACCTCCAGACCCCAAGGCCACCCTCCCCAGACTGGGGCAACCTCCCGGGTAGAGGCCTCCACAGCGCTACATCTCCAGACTTCCACCTGACACTTCTGCCCCAGATTGGGCTGACTCAGAGTATTTAAGGAGGCCTGCCCTCTGCCAATCCTGCTTGGGGATTGGTCAGGGCTTCCTAGAACACTCCAGATGGCTCCACCTATCTCCCAGCTCTCTGACCAGAAACCTTCCCCAGGTTTCTGGAAGGAAGTGGGAGGTTCTGGTGAACTCATCTGTCAAGTCCACTCAATCCTCCCTGAGCCACTCCTCCCGGCCGAGATCAAAACTTTCAGGCCTGCTTTTACACTCAGGCCTGATTAAATTTTACCTCACCTAGCAAACCCTGCTATAAAAATGCACCTACACTATGGGGGCTCTACAATAGGCTAACCTATAGGTACAAAAATACCAGGGGAGTTTACTTCCTCTTTAATTGAACACGTTGAAGTTAAACGCTAATTGGCTACCATGCACAGCTGCTCCAAATTTTGCGCTCTCCAGTTTTAGTAAATCAACTCCACTGACACTGATATTAATTTTAAAAATGCTTTTTTTAATTGTAGCTAAAATACACTGACCCTGGCCTTTGACTCTGACATTGACCCTAACTCTGATTTAGCTTTTTTTAGCTTTTTTTTTAATGAATGTTTTTTTTTTTACACACACACATTTGTTTGCTTCCATTTTTCTCCTCTAGCAAAATAAAGGGAGTGGTGGTGGCTAAGGCTCTGTTCACATTAGAATGCGGTGAAGGAAACCTACAATCTGTGCCCATTTCCTGCATCTCGTTCAAAACACACTACAATTGTGATCTTCAGCTAGTATCAATGTTAAGTTAACAACACCCCAAAATGAAGGTGCCAAACATCACGTGGTACAAAACTACCATATGATCTGGTGGCAGTGCGTTTCCAAAAGCAGTGCATTCACTATTTTGGTGCTTTGCAGGGTGATTTAAGTCCACTGAAAAATTGCACTGAATCGCATGTGAATTGCACAGGAATGTGCTGCACATTCCTGTGCGATTCATAGTGTGAACCAGGGCTAAATGTATGTACTTGCCAACATTTCCAACAGTGAACCGATTACCCACACCAAATTCCCATGGCACATTCAAGGCAATAGCATATAAACCATATTATAAAATCATCAATCTTTATTTACAACAATTAAAAGAAGATAAAATCTGTGGTGGCTGATACAAAATTAACATAAGAACACAGAATATACATATACCATAAGTCCCTAATCAGGAAGTTACTAAAACATTCTCATAATGCTTGACTTGTCTGCACCAGTCTCCGAGCTAGGAGACATCCAACCCATTCTGAATATTCTTCCTCATGGGTAAAATGGTATGACATATCTATAGAGTTGAGCGAACTTCTGGAAGTTCGGGTTCTGCTGGTTCGGCCAAACTTCGGGACAAAGTCCGGGTTCGGGTCCGGACAGAACCCGAACTTTGACCCGGACCCCGAACCCCATTGAAATCAATGGGGACCCGAACTTTTAGGCACAAAAATGTTTATAGAACAGTGATATGGCTTCTCCCCGCTAATTTATACTTTTCTCACACAGTTTTAAGATAGTCCACATCCACCTCCATTTTTGATTTTTTTATGTTATTTGTTTTTTTAATTATTTAAAGTTATTTCCCTATCCCCATTTCTTTGTAGGGCACTTGTCCGACCCTTATCCCCATTTTCCTTCCTTTTGCAGACCTCTAGGACTTTCCTGGACTTTCTTACAGCCATTTTTGTGCCTAAAAGTTCGGGTCCCCATTGATTTCAATGGGGTTCGGGGTCCGGGTCAAAGTTTGGGTTCTGTCCGGACCCGAACCCAGACTTTGTCCCGAAGTTCGGCCGAACCAGCAGAACCCGAACTTCCAGAAGTTCGCTCAACTCTAAATACAATAAATGGTAATGCAATATGTAATATACCACAAGAAGTATGGTACACTTACAATTTACTCTGTGGATTGTATACAAAAGATCAGCCGAATATAAAAACACGGGAAAATGAAGATACCTCTATACCGTCAACCACGAGAAAGCCCAAAAGTATTCCAAAAATTGCTGCCATGTTGTGTACCACATCTTAACATCAAAAAAAAAAAAAAAAAAAAAAGAACAGACTTTACTGGTACTAGGGAAGACACAATTATGTTAAATATTTATCCAATTTTATTGAAATTAAAATCAAGAAGGGAAACAAATGCCAAGTATGTAGTGACATCTCTCATGATCTTTTATACACAGATACATAATCTACATGGTTACATATAACTCCTTTGTCTGAAAAATCCAAGAGGTCAGCACGTTTCATGTATAGTGCTTCTTCAGGACCTTTTCTTGGAATCAGGAGAGAGCAAACGACCTTTGAAATAGATAGAGAAGTTTCCTTACAGGAAGTACTTAACGGGGGATTAAAGTGGTTGTAACCCTAAATAAAAAAAAGAGAGCTCCTGTTCCCTTATAGCAGATTAAACAGCACTCTGCTTGTGCTGGCTAATCTGCCCCTTTCTAAGCTGTAATGACCTAGTTTATCCTGCCTGTTCCTGTGTCCCCCTCTGTGTGCTGACCACAGTAATCATGGCTATTGATCCCTGATTACCATGGTCAGTTTCCATGTCTCCGTCACTCTGCTGCTCTCCTCTCTCCCTCCCTCTCCCTCCTTGTCTGTCAACTCCTGTATGTGTCTCTCCCCCTCTCAGCAGCCCTCCCCCCACACAGCTATTAGTAGCTAGCAGTAAAAACAGTAAAAGTAAAGAACAATTACAGCTAGCTGCTCTGTTATAGCAATCTCTCCTTATCTTACCTTATCTTTGATCTCTTATGGCCAGTCACAGAGGTCACATGACCTTTACAGCTGACATCGGAGGGGAACTCGGCTCCTCCCTCTGTAGCCCGTAGATTGAAGGAATAGAGCAGTATTTCTCAACTCCAGTCCTCCAGGCGCACCAACAGGTCATGTTTTCAGGATTTCCATTATTCTGCACAGGTGATTTGATCAGTTTCACTGCCTTAATAATTACCACAGGGAAACCTGAAAACATGACCTGTTGGTGTGCCTTGAGGACTGGAGTTGAGAAACACTGGAATAGAGGAGCCGGGGGTCACACGACAGACCATAAAAGAGCAAAGATAAGGTATTTACAGGAATCGTTTTAAAAAAACAATTACACGGTGCAGGAGAGATTAAAAGAACAGAGGAGCTGACTTTAACTTGTTTTTTTCCTTTACAGCCACTTTAAATACTTCCTGTATGGACACTTTTCTGTATTGGTTAGCCTTTCATTCCCATATTTCTTTGCTTCCCCAGCTGTGGTTTCGAGGTCTCAGTGTATGTGTGTATATGTTACTCTATGCAAAATTAAAAAGAAGGTTTTGCCTTTAGTTATACTTGAAAAAGACAAACTTTAGATCTTCATTCAAACAGTGTCTACAGATAAAGGTGTTATACTTGAAATGTCACATACATTGACAAGGTGTATTCATTCTCAGAATAATTCAGATAATAAATGAAAATGAATATTTGTCATATGTAAATAGGAAGTACACCCCAAAATTTACCACTACTTAAAATCAATGAAATCAGAATCACATATTCCAGATTAGATGACAAAGATTAGAACCTCCTTAGGGAGTATATACGGAGAATCTGACTTAAACCTCATATATTGAGGGTCCGGTATTCTCTTTGCCTAATGGCAAGTGTGGTATCATCATGTGTGGTGTCATCATGTGTGATGTCATCATGTGTGGTGTCATCATGTGTGGTATCATCATGTGAGGTGTCATCATGTGTGGTATCATCATGTGTGGTATCATCATGTGTGGCATCATCATGTGTGGCATCATCATGTGTGGCATCATCATGTGTGGTGTTATCATGTGTGGTGTCATCATGTGTGGTGTCATCATGTGTGGTATAATCATGTGTGGTGTCATCATGTGTGGTGTCATCATGTGTGGTGTCATCATGTGTGGTATCATCATGTGTGGTGTCATCATGTGTGGTGTCATCATGTGTGGTATCATCATGTGTGGTATCATCATGTGTGGTGTCATCATGTGTGGTGTCATCATCAGATCAATAGAGTTTTATAGGGCTCACAGGAAGATTGTTGTGGAGTCTACGAAGGGGTTTACAAACATTGACAAAGGATTTGAAATAAATCATTCCAATGTAAGGAAAATGATCTAAAATGGGCATAGACTAAAAATAACTGATTGTTTTGATGCAATAAGAAGGCTCCAGGAACCACAGAATTTACTTTTACGACAGTTGATGTCAAAGTTCATGCATCTACAAGTTAAGTGAGATTGCATTAAATTAATCTGCATGGAAGTGTGACAGCCAGCAGCCTTTGGCTACCCAAAAAGAACATTAGAACAAAACTACAGTTTGTCAATAAACATATAAGAAAAAACCAAGTCCTCTGGAACAACATGCTATCGATTGATAAACCAAAGATTAAGTTGTTTGGCCACAGTAAAGCTGGTCATACATTATATAATGTTCTTATTCAATTTCCTTTAGATTTACCTTGAGCTATGTAGTACAAGGGCCTGCCTGATTGCACACAAATTGAAAGTGTTTAGATTTGACATCATATTACATGGTTTTGGTAAATCTAAAGGAAAACTATAGAAGAAAATTGGATAATGTATGGCCAGCCAGAAGATGTATTTGGGGGAAATCACAGACTGCATATCAGAAGGACCTCTTAACAACTGTGAGGCTGGGTAGAGCAATGTTATGGCGTGGGGTTGCTTTGCTGCTTTGGGGCCTGAGCAGCTTGCAGTCATAGCTGCTTATTTACTAAAGGGAGATAGATTATTCATTTTTAAGTTGCATTTTGCAAGTGAATTTACACCAGAGCTTAGTGAATCAAGTGATTTTACTTGCAAGTGATTAGGCATGCTTTGCAAAGTAAAGTGTTACTAAACCCACAACAGTAAAATCGGTCTGTATATGCAGTAAAGCATACTTGTTATACTCACTGTGGAACCTAAGGAGTTAATCCTCTGCATTGTATAAAAAGGCTGTTTGATCTTGTCTGCACAGAACCTCCCCTTCTTGCCTTGCCCTCAAAACATGTCCAGATAAAATAGAGTATTAGTAAAAAGTCCATGATAGGAATATGAGGCTATCACTTCAAGGGCTCATTAACATGTGCGGCAAGGACTGCCACTTCTCTGAAAAGTGATTCATGCTCAGAGGTGTTTGACAGGCAGCGAAGAGGCAATTGTGGTGCAGCCCCATTGCACTGCATTAGTCAACATGCACAGCATCACAGCCACTGCAGGTGTACAATCATGAGCGGCTGTATGTTAGTGTTCACAGCTCAACCACCTGCTTTTACTGCCCACTGGCTGCACATGTCAACAAAGCCTGAAAGTTTAAGTTAAACCAGAAATGGATTTTACAGTACAATAAAGACCCAAGCCACACTAGCAAATCCATCAAGGAATGGCTCAAAGAAGAAATAGAGGGGTATGGACAGACCTAAACATAGCCCTGTTTTGATTCCTATTGAAATGTTTTGGGGGAATTTAAAATTGACACTTCATCCAAGGAAACCCTCAAACATCTTGCAACTAAAATAATTTTGCATGGAGTAGTAGTAAGAATGTCACAGAGTTGGTGTCAGAGACTGGTTGGCAGTTATGCAAACTGCCTACAAGTAGGCATTTCTTCTAAAGGTGGAAATACCAGCTACAGGCGGTCCCTGGGTTACAAACAAGATAGGGTCTGTAGGTTTGTTCTTAAGTTGAATTTGTTTGTAAGTCGGAACAGGTACATTTTTTAAGTGTAGCTTCAGCCAAGAAAACTATTTTTAAGCTTTTTGGATAGCATAGGGAAGGGGTAACACCCCTGTAATGTTTGTTTTGCTGTCTATGTTTCTGTTCAGAAGATTTCACCTCACTTCCTGTCCCAATGATAATTGGATTTTGAAAATTTTGGGTTGTTGTGGAAACAAACCTTGGTGATAAAGCATCAGTGAAGACCCCTTTTTCCCATAATAACTCTTATAGGAGTGAATTTCCCTTCCCATGGGTAGATTTCCTCCCACTTCCTGTTGTCTCCCTCCGTTTGTAAGTAGGAGTCGTTTGTAAGTCAGATGTTTGTAACTAGGGGACCGCCTGTATTGAGGCAAAGGGTTACTTACTTTTTCCACCGTACACCATTATATCTGTTGATGTTTTTGTTTAATTTATGTTATACTCAAGCAGTTTTAGATAATGGGATGCACAGGAAAGATTTTCATGGCTCTTTCCTCTACACACAGAATCAGGAATAAGGCAGTTGCTTTTTTAGATTCTTGAAGGAAGGGACAACACGAAAGGTCTGACATGTATTCATTTGCATATCTGTTTGGTGTTGTTCAGGTTGGAGGCCAGTGCAGCTGCAAAGTCAATGTCTGGGGTAGACAATGTGACCAGTGCAAAGATGGCTTCTATAATCTACAGGAGGGGAATCCAGATGGCTGTCAACCGTGCCGCTGCAACACATCCGGGGCGCTCAATGGAAGTAATACCTGTCACCAAACTACAGGACAGTGCAGATGCAAACCAAACATTATTGGTAAGTCTATTTACCAAATCAAAGTGCAACCAATCATCATTACTTTCTGAGTAACCTAACTTGTAACTAGTATATATTGCAGTCCACTAGTGCTTACAGGTGGTGACTGCATTAGTTTCCTTTTGCAGGTTAATCACATTTTCTTCAAGTACAGAAAATACCTGTTGATCTTGTCAGAATTTCAATGTGTTTGTAGCCAGTGGTGGCTGGTGCTCCAGCCAGGGGGCATTAAACAAACCGCCCGACCACCTCCCCGCCAGCCTCCCCCCCATGGGTGGTACTCATGCTGTTGGGCTCCAATGAGGACGGCCATCTCCGGACCTCCCCATACATCCTCTCTGGCTTGTGTGTATTTGGGGTGATGCAGAGTAAGATCGCTCCAAGAGAACAACCATCTCCCAGATTTCCCAATACATCCTCCCCCAGTATACCAGCCAATATAGTCGCTTCTCCTCTCAGCCAATCGGTTTTCAGGACCCACTTCCTGATTGTCCAGGAGGAGAAGCAGGAAGACAATAGTGAATATTAATTTGCTATTGTCACACAACTGGGTGGGCTTGGGGCACAGTGCTCTGCACCCCAAGCCTACCCTTTTTTGAAGCCAATTAGAGCCTCGTGTGCTTCCAAAAAACCTCCCCATAAAAATCCATGCGTCCAGTGCCCTGCATGTAGATTAGGGGCAAGGCGCATGGATTGGGGGGTGGCGGTGCCCCTGCACTCCTAATGGAACGGTCACCACTGTTTGTAATTCTACTCTTACTCAACTGAGATCTCAAAACTTGTTACCAGCTTGTAGGCAGGTACAGGCTGTAAATTCCTCCAGCCTGTAGGTGACATTTCACTGCTTATACAGGTGGAGAGGAGTTCAGTAAGGGGAACTGTCCCCCCTTGTGGGCTCCAGCAGCCATCTTGGAGAAGACAGTTGTCTGAACGGTGAAATCTTCAGTGGCCATCATGATGGGGAAACCTTATAAAAGGGGATGCCCCACATCATTTGGGCACTCCTGGAACATGTGTGAGGATAGGGACAGAGGCCTGCTGGCTAGGGATAGAATTGATAGAGGAGGGAGAGATTCCAGGCGAGAAGGGGCAGGGCAGGACCTACATACGGTGTACAGCAGGGAATTGTGCCACCAGCTACATAATACTATATCACCACCCCTCCAATGGAAGCAATTATACAGTAATTGTAACTGTGAAACAGTCCAAGCGAACTGGACATTCTGTGATAGCTGTGCTATTGTGCCGCTCTCATCAGTGCTTTATGAATACCACGCTAACTTGGTTGCAAACCCTTACACGTGACCATTAGTATCAGGTGATAGACAGAGGTGAAACAAATGCTCCTACATATGTTTTACCTGTTTATCTGCAGCTATCTCTTATGCAGAGCTGTTCAAAGTGTACAGTTTAAAAAGCATTTCTGAGTTTCCAGAGACAGAGGGCGGGGATCTGACACACTGCAAAGCATAAAGCAGGGAGATGAGTATAATCTGAGACTAAAGTGGAGGGAATGAACACAGTCACTGCACTGTCTCATAGGGTAACATGCACAGCCGAGGCTGTCAATCACCTGCTGTGTGCTGTACCCCCACACTTGTCCCCTGAGATTCTGTGGTGTCTACATAACCTGTCAGAAGTGACTCATGCATATAGCAGAGGTAAGAGACATCAGGCAGAAAGCACATTAGGCACTTTGGATAGAGGAAATTACACACTGTATAGAAGGATATGCCTTGCTCATTTTTCCGTTCGGAAGTTTACACTTTAAGCATATTATTAATATTTTAAGGGACTTCAACCAATAAGTAAAATCCATTAGCGAACTGTTAAAGTGGCACCACTTTAACCTACAGGTAAGCCTATAATAAAGCTTACCTGTAAGTACCGTGCATATCTCCTAAACTTGCACAATTTAGGAGATATTCACTGTATATGCATGTGCCAACATGCCGTTTCTTCAGTACTCATGCCATGGCCGGCAGAGCCCACAAACCCAGAAATAACATACTAGGTCATTATGCCTTTGTCTTGCGGGTTTTTTTTTTTTTGTGAGTTTACAACCACTTTAAAGCTAAAATTAGGTCAATAAAATTATATTTATGTTTCTGATGTCCATTTATGTTTAGAAATGTATTTACCATAATATTTATAATTCTGATTTCCAAAAATTGGTATTTGAAATAAAGTGCATTTTCTCCTGTTGACAGCCCATACAAGGCATCAGGGGAGTGTATGTGGCCGATGTGTGCAGAAGCAACTGTATATTAGTATAGTAATGCAAGCCACCTGCACATCTTCATCTCTCCTCCATAGCATCATTACCTTGACAGACCATGTAGTGTGTAGAGGGTGTTGCTAAATGGGCATAGCAGCATATTTTCCTAAATTCCTCCCTAACTCAGCATTGGTATAACTGCTCTACAGACAATAGCTTTTGAACAAAAAAATTAAAGGCAGCAAATGTAAAGAATTAATACGTTGATGAAATTTTTATTAAAAAAAAAAAACACAAATACAGCTGCATTACATGCTCTGGATCAGTAGAAAGAAGTAGGACTTGATTGTAATATGATAAAAATATATACAATAAAATGCGGTTACCTTCAAAGAAGCTGAGCCATGTGTGGGTCTTGTTCTGGTCCTAGGTTGTTACCTCTCTGATACAAGGAGCATTCAGCATACAATAAACTTAGGAGTAGGTATATACTTAAATTATACTAAAAGGTATGTGAGCAAAGTGCAGCATGGTTTTCGGTGAGCAGAGAACACACAAAGGCCGGAATGTATGAGAACCGTGTATTCAGAAAGTTCCAACATGGCACAATAAGGCCTGACGAGTAGGCACTTACAAACTGTAGCAAGGCGTTACCTTGAAATTACACAAATGGAGAGAACCCTCATAGTGGTGCCAGCGTCCAATCAGATAGCTGTTCCCTTGGGGACTACAGGAAATCATAGAGGAACCAAGTTCCTCACAACTTCCTTCCCCTTCTGCACTGCCCCTTCAGTTGAGCGCAACCCACAGTGGGGAGTACAGACTGCACCTGCCTACAGGTATATCACTTAAAAGTTTTTTTGAAACATTTATTGGTTAAGACCAGTAAATAAATTCAATGCATTTCAGGGTTAGTTTCTTGGTTTTGTTTTGTGTAACCTCCCTCTTATGCTCCAATAACAGTTGTTAGGCAGTGAGCTTAGAGACAAGACAGTGCTCAAACATGCCACTCACCACGTGGATACATGCAGCAACAGAGATTTGGCCTGCAGCCAATGGATGCCAAGATGAACATTAAAATCACTCAGCCTGTACACTGTATTGTCCTGTTAGCTTAAATTCAAAACATTTATATATGACTGCAAAGAACCACTTCCCAACCGCCCTATAGACAAAAGACGTCCACAGGGCGGTTGCATTATTCTGGGAGGACGTGGCGCATCACGGATCGTGGTGAATGGCCGCTGTGAGTGCCGGCTTTTCTCTCTCCTCTCCGCACCGATCGGTGCATTGCGAGAGGAGAGAGGGGGGAGGAAAGACGTGCTGTAGGTGATGTGTAATGCCCACGGCACTGCTAAGTAACAATATACACCACCACTCATCCAGCCATCCACCACTCACCCAGCCATCCACCACCCCATCCATGCTCACCCATCCATTCTCACCCCATCCATGCTGAGCCACCCATCCATCCATCCTCACACAACCATCTATCCATGCTCACCCAGCCATCCATCCATGCTCACCCATCCATTTATGCTCACCCATCCATCCATGCTCACCCATCCATGCTCACCCATTCATCCATCCATGCTCACCCATCCATCCATGCTTACCCATCCATGCTCACCCCATCCATGCTGAGCCACCCATCCATCCATACTCACACAGCTATCCATCCATGCTCACCCAGCCATCCATCCATGCTCACCCATCCATTCATGCTCACCCATCCATCCATGCTCACCCATCCATGCTCACCCATTCATCTATCCATGCTCACCCACCCAGCCGTGCTCACCCAGCCATCCATCCATGCTCACCCACCCAGCCGTGCTCACCATCCATCCATTCATGCTCACCCACCCAGCCGTGCTCACCTAGCCATCCATCCATGTTCACCCACCCAGCCATGCTCACCCACCCATCCGTGCTCCCCCACCCATCTGCTCAGTCATCCCCATCTGTGCTTAGTCATCCCCATCCGTGGCTCATCCATCCCCATCCGTGGCTCATCCATCCCCATCCGTGGCTCATCCATCCCCCATCCATGGCTCATTTGTGCCTCATTCATGCTCATCCATACCACATCAGTTCTCATCTGTGACACATCCATGCCACTAGAGTACCCATTCCTGCCACTACAGTGCCCAATCTTGCCACTACAGTGCCCACCCGTGCCACTACAGTGCCCAACCGTGCCACTACCCTGCCCATCTGTTCCACTACAGTGCCTATCCATGCCACCACAGTGCCTCACAATAGTGTAAAAGGTAGTCAAATTAGATTTGAAATGTATGCCCCTAGAACACCTGACTGTGCTCCCTGCATGTTATGCCTCTGTATGTGGTCAGGCTGTGTAAAAGTGTCACACATGTGGTATCGCCATACTCGGGAGAAGTAGCAGAATATATTTTGGGGTGTCATTTTTGCTAAGTACATGTTGTGTGTTAGAAATATTGTATAAATGGACAACTTTGTGTAAAAAAAAAAATGTGTTTTCATTTTCTTTCCACATTTTCAAAAAACTTGTGGAAAAAATGACATGTTCAAAAGACTCATTATGCCTCCTAGAATATACGTTGGGGTGTTTGTTTTCCAAAATGGGGTCATTTTTTGGGTGTTTCCATTGTCCTGGTGCTCCGGGACCTTCAAAAGTGCAAGAAGTAGTCAAGAAATTATATGTGTAATTTATGCTCGTAGAACGCCTGATGGCGCTCCCTACATGTTGGGCCTCTGTATGTGGCCAGGCTGTGTAAAAGACTCACACATGTGGCATCGCCATACTCAGGAGGAGTAGTAGAATGTGTTTTGGGGTGTAATTTGTGGTATGCATATGCTGGGTGTGAGAAATAACCTGTTAACATATGACAGTTTTGTGGAAGAAAAAAAAAATCTTCATTTTGCAAAGGATTGTGGGAAAAAATTACAACTTCAAAAAATTCACCATGCCTCTTACTAAATACCTTGGAATGTCTACTTTCCAAAAAGGGGTAATTTGGGGGGTATTTGTACTTTCCTGGCTTGTTAGGGTCTTAAGAAATGAGATAGGCCGTCAGTACATCAGGTGTGATCAATATTCAGTGATTGGCACCATAGCCTGTAGACTCTATAACCTTCACAAAGACCAAATAATATACACTAATTTGTTTTTTACTTACCAAAGATAGGTAGCAGTATAAATTTTGGCCAAAATTTATGAAGAAAAATTACTAATTTGCAAAATTTTATAACAGAAACAAAGAAAAATTCAATTTTTTACAAAATTTTTGGTCTTTTTTTAATTATAGCGCAAAAAATAAAAAACCCAGTGGTGATTAAATACCACCAAAAGAATGCTCTATTTGTGTGAAAAAAAAGGACGCAAATTTCATGTGGGTACAGTGTTGCATGACTGAGTAATTGTCATTCAAAATGTGAGAGCACTGAAAGCTGAAAATTGGTCTGTTTAGGAAAGGGGTTTAAGTGCCGAGTGGTCAAGTGGTTAAAATGTTATGCCTGGAAACATTTATTTTTTAAAAAACATATTCAGTACATTTCTACAATACATGCGCATTTCCACGTGCTTTATTTCTTTAAAAAAGCTGCAAATGCAGAAAAATACTGGTTATTATATGTCAAAAATCTACTGAGCTGCTAACTTCCTGTTCAACAACAGTGTCATTGCTGAACTGAAATCCCGAGTAGTATTGTCAGATCTGCCTGCTGGACTACAGACCTGTAGTCTGTGTGTAGGAAAAGGCTTTTGGGAGATATAGTTCTGCAGGTATTCCTAAAACAATAGGTTCTGCTCTCTTCCCCCTCAGCAGCTACATCTGCATGTAGGTGGATTCAGCACAGTGCAGCGGTAATAATTCATTCAGTCCAACTACAATGAAAGAACTTGAATTGAAATAATGCAGAAACAGTTTACAAATATCCTAATGGAAGGCAGCCCAACTGGGAACACTCACAGTTCCAACAGTGTGTAGACTGAGGATAATTCAGCCGACTGTCAGCGTCTGTAGAGAAGGGAAGAATGCGGCCTGGCCATCTTGTGCCCAAACAGGCCAGAGAAGATGCAAACCCTACACTTCCCCTTTGGACCAGAAACCTTTTGCCTGCCACTAGTTCTATCCCTACCAAGTGGGGTACCTGTCCCTACTCTACCAACTCGCAAATGTGCACTAAGCCTGGGAGCCAGGCCTTAAATTGCCTCTGCCTGACCCAAGATGGCTGCCAGAGTCGTATGGGGTGGTAGCATCCAATAGGATGCTTCCTCAGTGATTCAGGAAACCATAGATGAACTATGTTTATTTTGACTTCCTCTCCAACTGCAGTGTCGTTGTGGAAGAGCACCACCTGCAGTGGAGAAAGTAGACCTCATCTGCCTACATGAAAGAATTTTGCAAGCTCTTCCCTGCTACAAAAAACAGGTAGGACAAAAGAATGCAGCTGAGGCATGCTTTGGAAAAAGTGGGGAGTTGAGGTTAAATTTGGGTAACACCAGAAATATGGGAGTGGTTGCCAATTGCTTTATAGAGGTGCACGTTCTAAGTTATTTAGCTCTCGTGCCTACCTTGGCTCCACTACTTCATGAGTCACTTACCCAAAACAAGAATGCAGATTAGGGATCCCAACCTAACTGGCCACATGCTTATTCTTGGGCTTGTGTGCTTACCTTGGCTCCACTACTGCATGAGTCACTTACCCAAAACAAGAATGCAGATTAGGGATCCCAACCTAACTGGCCACATGCTTATTCTTGGGCTTGTGTGCTTACCTTGGCTCCACTACTGCATGAGTCACTTACCCAAAACAAGAATGCAGATTAGGGATCCCAACCTAACTGACCACATGCTTATTCTTGGGCTTGTGTGCTTACCTTGGCTCCACTACTTCATGAGTCTCTGACCCAAAACAAGAATGCAGATTAGGGATCCCAACCTAACCGACCACATGCTTATTCTTGGGCTTGTGTGCTTACCTTGGCTCCACTACTTCATGAGTCACTTACCCAAAACAAGAATGCAGATTAGGGATCCCAACCTAACTGACCACATGCTTATTCTTGGGCTTGTGTGCTTACCTTGGCTCCACTACTGCATGAGTCACTGACCCAAAACAAGAATGCAGATTAGGGATCCCAACCTAACTGACCACATGCTTATTCTTGGGCTTGTGTGCTTACCTTGGCTCCACTACTTCATGCGTCTCTGACCCAAAACAAGAATGCAGATTAGGGATCCCAACCTAACTGACCACATGCTTATTCTTGGGCTTGTGTGCTTACCTTGGCTCCACTACTGCATGAGTCACTGACCCAAAACAAGAATGCAGATTAGGGATCCCAACCTAACCGACCACATGCTTATTCTTGGGCTTGTGTGCTTACCTTGGCTCCACTACTTCATGAGTCACTTACCCAAAACAAGAATGCAGATTAGGGATCCCAACCTAACTGACCACATGCTTATTCTTGGGCTTGTGTGCTTACCTTGGCTCCACTACTGCATGAGTCACTTACCCAAAACAAGAATGCAGATTAGGGGTCCCAACCTAACCGACCACATGCTTATTCTTGGCCATTAAGCAGATGAGAACTGCAGAGCTTGCACTTTAAAAAAGTCAGTTTGCTCTCAGCCTCCCTATAAACTGAGCCCAACAATCCTGCATATTTTTCACCCTAGCACCATATTTCAACTTCCCCTCAATGTTGTCAAAATAGTTTATTCTGCTCGCTGTATGTGTGTCCCTTCAATTAGTACTTTTCAAAACTGTTTTAGACTAAACAAGTTCTAAGCAAATCATTTCTGTGCCCGTTTCCTTATTAAGCCAAAATAAATAGATTTTTCTTCCTCCCCCCTACATATTCTTTGCTACAGGGCGCTTTTGTGATAAATCTTTCTATTCCCTATTATATTTCTTTGAACTGTTCCTATGAAATGCAAAATAAGTCAACATAATTCCACTGATCACGAACATTGGTCGGGTTACTTATCAAGGGCTATATAATTTTAATTTTGTAATTCAATGCCAAGCTGATTATAATAAACTACGGGCTCCCGCGTTATTTATCATGTTCTTATACAAGACATTCTTTTTTGTTTGTGGCTCCCACAGGTATTTTTCAAAAATTAGATTTGATTATAGCAATTTATTACTTTCAGAATATTTGAGGGGTGCTACAGCTACATAAGGACAAAATTTATCAAGTGCCTGAAATACACTGTGCATATAATACATTTTGAAATGTTGATGTATGGGAATATTATGATAAAGTGAGCCAAGGATTGCGGGCATACCTGTCTGAATATCTTTGTAGGAAGCTAAAGCCATAACCAGTTTAAACACTTTTAAATTACGGAAATTTTTTTTGCTTTTTTTTTTTTTTTTTATATATTGCTGGTGTAAAGAATTTTTTTTTTATATATCATAAAGCCATGGCCTATTTAAAAACATAGCTTTGTAATTAAACACAACATGCACAAATTATTTTGTGTTCACGTTAAGTTTACAAGCGTGGAGGTGCTTTGCTTTCATTTTTAAACTGCGGTAAAAATGCTGAAATCTGATTGGTTGATTTGGATAACACCTTTACTTTACCTTTCCATAAATATCAGAGAGTATGTTCATTTTTTAGATTGATTTGAGCTCTAGGCAAACATGTAAAATACACATGTGTAGACTATTTTCTGTCAAATGATTAATGCACATTAAATGCAGGTCAGAGGATTCCTATTTACCGCAATCATGTAGTGTGGATGACAGTCCTGAGTTATGCGTTTGACCTGTTTTGTATTGCCTTTCTCTGAATGTGGTATGCCCTATTGATGATGTGTTTGTACTGCGGGCAGAGCAAGTGAAAAACAATGAGGGGATGGCAGCACACTAATAAATTATCAACTTTGCTCATTCTGCTCTCTCCTACTGTCAGTGTTTTCCCTGTCAGCACATGTGCATGCAGTAGAACCTGATTAGCCCCTAGCCATGTCCCTTTCTCTTCCAGTGTAAGTGCTACTGTGCACAGAATGACAGAGGATGATATCTAGACAGATGCATCTCCTTTATATGCTTGGATATAAGAACGTTTAATTAGCTTTATACCCCTTTCACACTTGTATGGCCTGGAAGTTGCGCAACTTTGACGCGACTTCTACATAAGTTGAAGCAATGCCTGTGTAATCTTGAGGTCTATAGACCTCAAGTCACATCAAAGTCGGACCAGAGTAGTGCAGAGAACACTTTGAAATTGCTGTGACTTGAAGTCGCACAGATATGAACGGTACTCATTGGAAATCATGGGGTACAGCTTGTCATGCGACTTTGCAGTCCCAAGTCGCAGGACAAGTTGCACAAGTGTTAAATTGTGGGTATTGTAATATGGTGGATCTTTAGCTCTCATGGTAGATGCGTTTTTCAGTGATTCATGGTAGTCAGGAACTATATTTTAAGGGCCTGATAGCCCATTTTTATTAAAAGGCAAATAAAAAGTCTGTAACATAAGGTTTTTCCCACGCAGGGGTCCTTCTCCAGAGAAATTCACAAACCAAAAATGCCAGCCCACCTGGCTTTCTCTTCAGCAGTACCTCTGCTCTTTATGCTGGTCACACAAGCCACAGGTTTCTTCAATGTGGACAGCTTCACACTAACACACACAGCTCTGCTCTGGCCTTAGTCCTTAGGCCATTTACTGTCACTTACAATGTCCAATGCAATATTCCCTATGCACACCTTTAGGAAAATGGCTGTAGTGCTGCTGGGTGCTGTAATGACCACAGGCTGGAAACTATCGACAAACCAAATAGAAGGACGTCACCAACACAGCAAGGATTCCTTGAAAAGGGTCCAAAGCTTTTATTTCACATAGTCACATAAACAAGAAGGCCTTCTTGTTTGCATGACTATATGAAATAAAAGATTTGGACCCTTTTCGAGGAATCCTTGGTGTGCTGGTGACATCCTTTTACTTGGTACTGTCACTTACAGACACACAGGCTTTGGCTGTCTCCTGAAGACCCTCTGGCTCCTAGAGAGAAATGGGGTCCTCCTGACTCCCCATGCACAGACCTCCTGCTTGTTGGGTGGAAATGCCTCCAACTGGGAGCCATGAGGTATTCCCAAAACTTTATTATAAGGTCTCACCTGAGCACGCACCCTGCTGGTCATCTACAAAACCCGGACACAGGGTTGAAGATTCCGTCTCACTCAAGACACTATGGAATCTCCCAACTACAGAGCCCCATCCAGGTATACCAAAAACTGGAGAAAGGTGCTCCACAGCTACACTCTGTAGTCCAGCACTGAGCCCATGTGCACACTCTGTGTCCTTTAAATCATCCTTTAAATTTCATAGTGACCTCATCTCGTCCTGTCACAGTATATATATATATATATATATATAGATATATATATATATATCTATATATATAATAGGTAATCACCATGCTACTATTTGCAATAAACTACTAGAGGTAAAATAAAAAATATATATATATATACAAAAGTAATATAGAGGCAACACATCGATGAAGCTTAGTCCATTTTCCCAAGACGCAAGACTGAGCTTCATCGAAACCTTGACAATAAAATTAATTAAACTCCGCTGTTTTAATCTACCTCCTCTGTAAGACCCACGAAATATACTACTTTTGGATTTGCATGGATCTCTTTGTGGGTGAGCTGGAGAGTGCAAAAACCGGTGCAGCTGTGCATGCTAGCCAATCAGCTTCTAACCTCAGCTTGTTCAATAAAGCTTTGACAGTAAAACCTTGAAACTTATTGGTCTCTGTGTGGAGCTGCACCAAATTTTGCACTTTAAAGCTTTAGTAAATCAACCCCAGAGTGTCATGGCAACCCTTGGGATTATATACAGTATATATACACTATAATGTCAAAAGTATTGTGTCACCTGCCTTTACAAGCACATGAACTTTAATGGGCATCCCAGTCTTAGTCCATAGGATTCAATAATGAGTTGGCCCACCCTTTGCAGAAGGAACAGCTTTAACTCTTCTGGGAAGGCTGTCCACAAGGTTTAGGAGTGTGTCTGTGGGAATGTTTGACCATTCTTCCAGAAGCGCATTTGTCAGGCACTGATGTTCGATGGGAAAGCCTGGCTTGCAGTTTCCACTCTAATTCATCTCAGAGGAATATTGGGTGTTCTATCGGGTTGAGGTGCAGGCCAGTCAAGTTCCTCCACCCCAATCTTGCTCATCCATATCTTTATGGACCGTGCTTTGTGCACTGATGCACAGTCATGTTGGAACAGGAAGGGACCATCCCCAAACTGTTCCCACAAAGTTGGAAGCATGAAATTGCCCATGATGGCTTGGTATGCTGATGCCTTAAATTGGTTGTAAACCCCCCCCCCCCAAAAAAAAAAACCCTGCAAGACAGAGGCATAATGTGCTAGTATGCATCGCATACTAGCTCATTATGAAATACTTACCTTAGATCAAAGCTGTTGCAACAGTCCCCACACACTGCTGTGATCGGTGACATGTCTCCTGGAGTTATTTCCAGGTTCACGGGCTCCGGCACTGTGATTGGCTGGAGCCAAGATGATGTCACGGCACGGGCCCTGAAGAACTGGCACCAGCGGGCCGTTTCTTCAGTGCACATTTGCCAATGGCGTCGGCACATGCAGATACAGTGAATATCTCCTAAACTGTGCAAGTTTAGGAGATATTCACGGTACCTACAGGTAAGCCTTATTATAGGCTTACCTGTTGGTAAAAGTGGTGTAACAAGGTTTACAACCACTTTACAAACACTTTAAGAGCTCCTTTCACTAAGGGGCCAAGCCCAACCCCTGTACAACAACCCTATACCATAATCCCCCCTCCACCAAATGATTTGGACCAGTGCACAAAGCAAGGTCCATAAAGATATGAATGAGCAAGTTTGAGGTATATATACATATATATATATATATATATATATATATATATATATATATATATATATATATATGCAGTATCTCACAAAAGTGAATACAACATGTACTGTGATATACTGAAGCAGAGCATGGTCCCCTCCCTTCGGAGACTGGCCTGCAGGGCAGTATTCCAACATGATAAAAACCCCAAACACACCTCCAAGACGACCACTGCCTTGCTAAAGGGTAAAGGTGATGGCCTGGCCAAGCATGTCTCCAGACCTAAACCCTATTGTGCATCTGTGGGGCATCCTCAAACAGAAGGCGGAGGAGCGCAAGGTCTCTAACATCCACCAGCTTGGTGATATCATCATGGAGGAGTGGAAGAGGACTCCAGTGGCAACCTGTGAAGCTCTGGTGAACTCCATGCCCAAGATGGGTTAAGGCAGTGCTGGAAAATAATGGTGACCACACAAAATATTGACACTTTGGGCCCAGTTTGGACATTTTCACTTAGGGGCGTACTCACTTTTGTTGCCAGCGGTTTAGACATTAATGGCTGTGTGTTGAGTTATTTTGAGGGGACAGTAAATTTACACTGTTATACAAGCTGTAGACTTACTACTTTACATTGTAGCAAAGTGTCATTTCTTCAGTGTTGCCGCATGAAAAGATATAATAAAATATTTACAAAAACGTGAGGAATATACTCACTTTTGTGAGATACTGTATATATTTATATATAATCATGTGGTGAAAATTCCATATCAATAGCAATTTTAGAAATATATTTACCTAGAAAAATGGTGACGTGTTCCAAACTTATTTTAACCACTGTACATACATACATGTCTGGAGTTTAGCAGTACACGGCTAGCAGTGCTCAGCAATGCTGTTCAGTTGGCTCAATCAAAAATATAGGTACTGTGCTACCATCAGAGTCATTATTGATCGGATACAGCCATGAATAAGCAAAATAACATGGAGGAACAATCAAAGTGCTCCAAGATGTCACTGTCTACCACCTGCCATTTGGATACAGCTGTATCTTAGCTGTCCCCTTGACCAGATACAGCCATGGCAAAAGTAGCAACAAGAAGGAAGTATCAGATTGCTCTGTCTGTGCCATATCCCTCCCAACACAGACCGGGAAGGAACATAGCAAAACCTTAGAAAATGTGCTAATACCCCTGAAAAGAATCTCCTAAAAAACACACTATAGCTGTTGACCCATACCTTCCTTGCCTAATTCTATCTGTCCTGCTTATCAAACCAATTGTGGATGGCCTGCATGAACCTGCTGGGGCCTACACATCTACGCCCAAAACTCAAAACAACAGACCAGTACTCAAAGCCTACACTGTGTCCTACAAGCGATTCACATTTGAAACACCTCAATTTCAAATTTATCTACACAACTGAAAAGGTCAGAGAGGACTTTCAGAAGAACACGGGAGGCCCAACAGCCCTAGATTGGAGCGACAGCTGTGTCGAGGACAATATGGTGCCTATTAAACAACATCTTGTCCTGGCTAAACATAAAATTGATGACCACTATCTCTGAGTTGAGGATATAAAAAGCAGGTTGAGGCAAAACACTGTCCACATTGCTTACCTTCCTGGACACAGTGAGGGTGCATATGGTAAGGACACCTTTACCCCTTTTTTTTGCTATGGAGGGGGCTTACCGTGTCCTCTCTCACCCATTACCTATAGGGAGATCCCCAGGAGGACCCTTTTTGCCTAAAATGTCAAATTACAAGTATAGAGAAAATATACTGCACAAGGCCAATAATGTTAAACATATATCTTACAATGACAGCTAAACTGCAATGCAGATGAGAATATGTGAAGAAATGCCTGAGACACCTAAATTCCCCTAAGCTATGCTCTACCCTTTAAGACTCTGATTAGTGGCAAGGGTCGAAATGAATTTCTTTGACAACCCTGTTAGACTGGTCAGACTGTAATGAATGTCACTTAAAAATAACCCATAGTTATGGTTGCATTATACCGTTTGCTACTCATGTCCCTGAAGGTGTGGCAAAGTACTGCTGACAAGGCACTCTCTCCACAGTGTTTGCCCAATATACAACCTAATAGAATGCTTGCAACATCAATCAACACCAGCTTGAACTCCAGTTCAACTTCTGGTTTTCAATAACATTACTGCTTGAAACTTTATTTTTGCAACCTCCATAGGTTAGTCTGGATTTTGCCATGGTTTGGCACACATTTACACAGTTTCCACACATTCTTATGCAACCACATCTGTTTTGACATTTACTTGTGTAGCACCCTCCAAGATAGGTGCTAGGTTAGGTAAATTTAGTAACTTGCTCACTGTAATCAGTAGAGGTATATGTGATTGTTTTGGCCTGTTCGGGGTTTCACTGGTTGCGGGGTTGACTGCTTCCCCCTGTTTATCTGGAAAGGTTCTGGAAGATAGTAGGCTGGGAGAGACAAATCATGCAGCTGAATTTTTATGTAGCTGACCAATCCCTGGAGAGAGGTGCCCAGATGGTGGCTGAGAAGGAGCATAAATACTCTGAGACCTGAAGCAAAGGGGACTTGTTCTATAGGGGGAGATCACAGCCTAGGGGGGCTGTTTGCCCCCTGGACAAGCGCGCCATGTGCCTGCTGTTCATTGAGGTCCCAGCTAGACTAGCTCAGGGATCTAGTCTGGCATCACTGGAACAGTGCCTGGAAGGTATTAAAAGGAGGCAAACTATTATCAAAGAACATTAGTGAGTACAGGCTAGCGTGAGAGATCCTTGAGAGTATGTGGTGCTGCCATTCCTCTTGTGCTAGAGTCAGTTTTGTTCAAAGGGGACATTGTGCCTGGTGTCCTGAAAAGCTCAGTCTATCAATTACTTGTGAAGGGACTCTGCTCACATCTTTAGAAGGAAGTTTAGCATCCTGAAGCTGCTGTTATAACGCTCAGTCCACTATTTGCTTGTTCAAGTACTCTGCTCAGATCTTAAGAGGAAGATTAGTGTTCGTAGCTACTAAATGTTACTGGAGTATCCCACAGTCACTCTGAACCTATCCAAGTTCAAGTTCTACAATAAAGCATCAAAAAAAGCATGCCCATAGACTGCTCAAAGGTGTGACTGTGACTATGTGCCTGGCTGCAGGGCAACTAGAAGACCCTAGGGACCTTGAACTGGAGGCTCCTGCGAGAGTAAGTGGCACACTTGTTAAGTGCTATTCCTCTACTATTCACTTCTAGCCCTATGAACCTACCAAAATGACCTTCTTGCCATGCTCTAATTACCAGCACAGCATGTTCTCTCCCATAGACTGGCTTGTAGCTGTCCATTGTGCCTAGTCTGATCTTGGGACCTTACATTTCCCTACTCTCTATGATGATTAACATTATAGTATTCAGAGAACTTAGTGATCCATCCAAACACTATGTTGTTTTTTAGTACTCTGTTGCATTACAACCCTATTTTCTGCCTCCAGGAAACTAACATGATTTAGGAAACCATCTAATTTCTCCATAGAAAGCAATGTAAAATGCATTACCATTCTGTTTACACCTTCTGCTTGAGAGGGGTCAGAATACTTATTTTGAATAATATGGTGTTTTGCTGAAAGAAGAAAAGCTGGGTATTCTTTAATGCTGTAAGCGTGCATCACACTAAGGAATAGATTACTTGTCACATATATGTATGGCATATTCAAATAAGCCTTGCACCCATTTTTAAAATGGATGCAATATAAATCCATGTAGACCAATTTAATAGTTCAAGCACGAGTCATAATTCTTTCTAACAATACAGTTATTTTTAAAATTTCTCAACGTTATGGTCTTCCCTCCTTGCTTTTTTTTTGTATATTCCTTATTGAAATTAAATGATATGCCTTAGGTGGGTAATTCATCATTGCTAAAGGAAACTGCCTTTTGTAAAGGGGTTCCTGAATTTTTATCCCTATACATAATGCATTTCCATTTGGTTTAATAGATGCATTTGGTCTGCTTGTATTCTTAAACGCATGGACTTTGTGTTCACAGATGTTAGGTCAGTAATGTTTTATTAGGAGTCAGAGAGTATTTTTCATGGTATTCTACAAGTGATATTGGGTTGTTTGGGTGGTGCTCTCATGTAAGGTAGAGGGGGTTGTTTTAGGTGCGGTAAATGTTTAAAAGTAGATGGAAAGCCCAATTGCTAAAATTGCATTTAATCTTTAACGCGTTAGGGTAACTCCAACAGTCAATTCCAATCCTTCAATTCAAACTACAGCCAAGACAGGAAGTAGCTGCAAAGAGGCTTCGAGAAACAAGTAGTGCTAAGATGCAAGGATCGAAGTGCCCATTCAAGATGCAGTCATCCCACAATGCAGAGTGCTGCTGCGTGCACAGTTTATACAGTCCTGCTCACCATTATTGGCACCCATGAAGTTTATGTACATATTGTGGAATATCTACTGAAGGAAATGTATCAAATTAACCAACATATTACTACAGATAGACGTGCGTCGTCGTGAGACGTAACACCCTACTGACGTAGAACTTACCCGTGAAGCTAGGAACGTAGAATCGTGATGAACAAAGAGCTTCGGAGAAACGTCGATGAAGGACAGAACCGACATCAAACTTAACTTCCTAACCTTAACTGACAACCTCAATGGGATTGCGCAATTTCTAATTTACGTTAAAATCGTTAACCCGAAAGGTAGATGAAAATTTGTAAATGGCGTGGATTTTGTTGGGGGAGATGGAATGTACTCTCGTGGTGGGTTTGTTGGGTTATAGTGAACATCTTATGGTACTTTTTATGAGAGACTGAGGATTATTTTGTAATGACTGGATTGTAGACACTTGT